>JAULBS010130025.1:0-13474 GCA_032355785.1 Symmetromphalus regularis
TTTATTTAATAAATATTTGGTACATATTTTTTTATTTATTATATAAACACATATATAAATTAAATGTGCAGAAAAATTGTTAAAATAACTTAAATAATTTTTTTACACTTGGCACCCCATACACTCAAGCTGAAGACATTGGCGCTAAACCCATTGGAGGCTGGCTGACACTTGACTGTGTGTCAAAATGACTAATGTTTGACATCCAGTAGTCAATGATTAATAAATAGTGGTGTCGTTAAACAAAACAAAAACAAAAAAACCACTCTATTAAATATTCCTAAGGGAATAATTATAATTTTTATTTAAATTGCTGTGTACAGTCCTATTGAAAGAAATTCAACTTACAGGCAAAGATAAAGTGTTGTTAAAAAAAATAGTTTTTAGATTTTGTTTTAGTATTTAAATCACTTGCTAAAGATTTATACAAGTGTACTATGAAATGCTAAGGTGAAAGCACACCTCATATAATTCTATTTCCCAGTCCAAACACGGTTAACAACTGAAGAATGAGATGCTATATTTTATATAGGTCTGGAGCCTGAAGAGTTACCTGACTGGGAACCAGACGAAACATGCTTCTATTGCAGCACCAGGCTGACACTCTTATTTGTATGTCACTTATTTGATCTTTCTTTTTAATAATGTTTACCTGTATGTTTACTGATATTTCTGTTTGTACAAAATGTGGAAGGGTGGGGGCAGTGAAAACAAGATTATATTTCTGAAATTTGACTTAATGGCTCTGACTTCAGATAATCTAGCATCATTTCACAAAGAAATTGGGAATTTTCCATTTTACTTCATAAATGTTAAGTCTGTGTTAGAATTATAAAATATTAATATTGCATGTGTTTTAGGCAAATTAATGCATCTGTTTATATATAACAAAATATAAAAGGGTGGGTAATTTTTACATCAAATTTGGAAATTGTTACTCATAAAGTATGTATGAAATGGAATTAAGTTTAACATTCTTATTACCAAGAATTTATTTAGGGTGAGATTAAAAAAAAAAAATCTTATTTTAGTTCTGAAATAGATAATTTAAAATAATTAACATTAATTTGGACAGCTAGTAGTATTACAAACCAAATAAAATTATTCAGTGTACAGCAAGGATAATAATTAGCTACATATACTTTGCGGTTCGTAATTAAATTTTAGTTTCATAAAGGGATATGTCCATATTCAAATCCAATAATGTCAATTCACAGTTTGTGATATGACATATTTCCTAGTAGCTTGTCAACACCTGATATTGCACACAGCAATCGGCAATGCCATGGAGATTGATGCAGAATTTTTTTTATTGTTCGTTACATTTTTTTTTTTTCAATGTGTACACGTTAAAATTGCTGTGGATAATCAATATCTTTTAAATGCTGTGATAAGATGATTGATCATTTGTAAGTATTCCTGTTTTGTCATGCATTGATATGCCGTGTGGTGATGCCCATTATACAAAATATCCTATGAGCATTTCTAAACACAGATAATCATATTTAATATTATATTAAATAACAAACTAACCCATTGTTTGTTATTGACATTATAACAGGGTTTCACATTTGAAAAGTAGAGGAGAGTTATAAATCACTCCCCAAGTAAGGTTATGGGGAGCTTTTTCACTCTCCATAATCACACCCCTACAGAAGTGATGGGGAGCTTTTTCCTCAAAATCAGTTGAATGATTTAATTGATTCAGAATCATTGATACATTTGGCCAGATTCAATAATTAGCAATGTGTATCAGTTCTAAATCGTAATTTCTGTGAGGGTGTTTGTTCATGTCATCATCGTCGGGGAGGTAGTGGTGGCATGTATAGTATTCATATTTGGTATACTAGAGGCACTGATTTTCCGTGATAACGGAATCGTGGAAAAATCTATCTGAAACAGGAATTCCCTATTTTCACCGAAAACATAATTACTTGACTCCAAATAGCACAGTTTATTAATTAAATGGATTTTCCATCCGCATTTTGGAGACAAAAATAGTTGATACCTGACTACACTGATATTTGTATGTGTTATGCCAAATTAATTTTACCGCAGAGACGACCACCAGTCGATTTAATGACAAAACCGGATGTTCTATAAAAAAATTTTTTGCTCTAATTCTCCGACACTTACTAGTTGAAGATTTATTACATATTTTGGGTCGATTTATTTATAATATTCGTGATAATTTAAAACGGTGAAAATTATTTATGCGAACGATTCTAATTATATTCGGATATTTAAAGACTGAGAATTACCGAACTCGATTATTCATGCTCCTTGGTCGAAATCTAGGGGTGCGGTGGGGCACGAGCGCGGCCTTAAATGTAAAACCCTGTTGCGGTATATTATATTCGCAATTTTTTGTTGTTGCTTATACGGTGTACTTTGCAGAAATGGGTAAGTGACGATTTGGTACAAACAAATGCCTCCATGTGGTTGAAACATGAAGATAATTCGAAAGTTGAAGTATCTGTGATGAGGTGTGCAATAAATAATTTAAAAAAAAACACTTTATTGTTTAAAACAAATATTTATTTTTTCAATATTAAATTTCAATTTAATTTGGTGACATTGACAGGCACAATTGACTGACATTTTGACAGGCATGTCTCAAAACATTATTTCCAGGCTTGCTTAAAGTGGAATTTCTTTTTTTTCATGGATGGTGTGCACTTTAATGGATGTACTGCACGCTATTGCCTGAAGGGAATATGTTTTAATGACCTTTGGGCCAACAAGGCATAAAATCTACCATTTTATTCATAAAAAGCCTGAATTAAAATAAAAAACACTACCAACAAACAACAGTAAAGTTCCGGCAACGATATGTGATTTTAGGGATTTTACAGATTTTGGATACCAGGATATTTAGAAATACTTAGTATTTTACTTAAAACATTGTACAATAAAGTATGAAAATAACACTGTACATGTAATCTACATGTAAAAAGATAGTACATGTAAGTATGAAAATAATATAAAATAACTTTTACTTAGGTTGAAAGACAAAAAATCTTCTTGCACATGACATTAACAAGAATTAACATTCAAAATATCTGCTACATGTACTTTTTCAATAATATAAATGCTGATGGCTCAGGTTGAAAGACAAAATATAACAGTTAAAACAGCATTAATTCAATGTGTTACTTTTCAGTAAAATAAATGTGTACTGTACTGTATGCTGTAACCTTGGGCTATGAAATTCCAAGTGATGAGTCATTGCTAAGACTAGTCTCCATGCTTAGATATAGAGTATCCATGTATTTATATTTATTTAAAGAGCCCCTGCCATCTCTGTTCCCAATACTACACATCTTTCACAGGGACAGAAACTAACACTTGCTCGTGTGTTTATATAGATATATATATAAGTAAAATGTATTTTAGGCCCTCCACACAATATTCTGTAACTACCCCCCATATTCTTAAGTGTACATATCATTTTCCACTGAAAAGTAAAGTACATGTATACAATTAGCTAGATAGGAGTTTGACTTGTACATTTTGCATTATAAAATTTAAGATATTGTTACAAGAATTTATGTAATAACAGGGCTCGAAACTGTCAGTCGCCAGGTCGCCAAATATTGGTAAATAATGACGTTAGTCACTAAAAAAAAGATTGATTTGGGCCACCTTGTTTCTGAAAGATAATACAAACTAATAATTGTATTGCATAAATTTATTCCACATAAAATCTTGCAGAACATATCGGCTTACCTAAATTTTCCAACATTCATTTATAAACACTCATTTTGTGTACCGGATATTGTAGTCTAGATAAAACAAAGTCACCTGACCCATTCTTAACCATTTGGAATATCTCGGCCGAACATGCAATCAAATCCAAATGTTTCTGAATGCTGTCATCTGCTGAGCGGTGTTTTATTTTCAGAGTTCTTTTTCCTAATTTTATGGGGGTTTTCTGATTGGCCAGTTAAACTGGCTCAAACCATCAAAATCTTCAATTTCCATCACTATCATCACTAGTTTCATTCACATTTGACATTTTATCAAATTTTCAGAGAAGTATCACGGCATTAACCGAATATTAACAATGTTATAGTAATTTATTTCTGTACACGTCAAACGATGTCTGCATGGAAATGCAAAATACATCAAAACATGGATGCATGTAAAATCACTGTTTTATGTGGTAATGAGTTAAAAAGCAGTTTTGAATCACATTGGTGTTGTTTTTGGTTGGGGTTTTTTCCAATTCAATATGTTGGTATCAGAGTAGTACAGTAATGGGTTTTTAATCAAACATTTAGCAAATACATTTTTTTCCTTCTCTATTTGATAATTAACCATGTTACTTAAAACAACATCATTTCGTACTTGAGCTACCTAAAGCAAGTTCGGGCCACTGAAAATTTAAATAGAGTGACCCAAATATTTATTTTTAAGTCACCATACTTCTCGGACGAGTTTCGAGCCCCATGATACACTGGTACATTTAAAAAAAAATGTATCTACATAGTATATTGTACTTGTATATAGTTTACAATATTCTAAATCACCTACATGTATTTACCGTGATTTAGAATATTTTTAAGTTAAACTTAGCTTGACACCCAATAGCCAATGTTTAATTTTGTGCTGGAGGGGTAGGGGTGGGTGTTTCATTAAACCAATATTCAATTAATTTTAAAAGTATAATTTTTTTTACATTTTAGGAGAGTACTTAACAACCACCTCCCTTTTTGTAAATAATGCCCAAACCCCCTTCTCATTTCTGCACCTATATACAAGTACTTTATGGATGTTGTATTGTCAGAGGGTACAGTGCATGGCTGACAATTTTCAGTGTCAAAAACAAAAAAATAACAAATTACCAGGGGTGGGCATGGGCCTGTCCCATTCTGCCCTGCCATTTACATACACAAAAAAAAACAAGTCAACTGCATGTATGTATGATTAGCCAACCAAGTATAGAAACAAATTAAGCTAGCCAACCAGAATGTTTGCTTTGTAATACCACTTACATGTATTTAATAGCCTAAAAAATGTATGTTTAACAAAATAAAAAGAAACATTTTAAAACAAACTGAAAAAATGACACTCATCTTTAGTGACTATCTTTTATTATGGTTATTACTTACAGACAAACTTGAAGATTCTGTTTTGCTTTCCTGGTCACCGATTCCAGTCACGACAACAATCCCGTATCTTTGATAGCACAGCGAAAAAAAGTGGTTTGTTTAAACATACATGTTAAAACCAGTTGTTACTTGCAGTGGTGCAGAAAATACTGGTCTGTTCAGTGAATATGAGTAAACAATTCGGAGACGAATTAAAAAATATATAACCACCAGTCCAACAGATGACTTCTGTTTTTGATTAACACTAACACTGTAAATAAAGCATTTATTTATATTTTTGGTTGAATCCATGATTCTATCATACCATGTCATATATTTAATTTCAAACCATTAATAAATTGACAACATGTATATACAGAGCATTTTGAAGGACTAGCAGTTTATTAAAAACTCCATGGTACATTCAGTCAAGTGCAGAGGAGGGAGAGGAGTGCAGTGGTTAATTGTTACTGGTGTTTCTCATTGGATCCCTTTGCTATTCAACTTGCCAATTATTTTAGTGTTTGATCTGAATCTAAGTATGTCCGTGTGTGGGTATCATCTTTATATTATTATTATATTTTTTTAATGACAGCTATTAGATGTCAGACATTTGGTAAATTGCACAGTCAAGTGTCAGCCGGCCTCCGTTTTGAACCACGGTTTTCTGCTTGAGAGTCCAATGACCTATCACTGGACCACTAACGCTTACTTTCTTTAGTTTATATATTATACGTACACACATAAAACAACCAAATTTCTTGTGCAGCGGTTTCCAGCCTGGGTCTGTAAAAAAACTTTTGGGGTCCACAAAGTTAAAGGGAAATCGGACTGAACAGAGTAACTGCAGACCTTTTAAAGTTCTATGTAGGGGTTCTCAGAGATCTGCAAAATGTCCCAAGGGATCTGCAAATGGAAAAAGTTTGAGAACCACTATTCTAGTGGATATAAGTTAAATTTTACAATGTACAAGTATGTATTTAGATTTTTTAATGTGTGCAATCAAGTTATTATATTCAAATGAAATGTTGGTGCTGGTGTGTTGTCAAACATTAACGTCTGTTACAATTAATCAGTGATTTAATAAATACTAATTTATCCAATAAAGGGAACTAACTGTTGCCATTGTAATATAGAATGGATGACAAACCCTTGCAATTATAAAATGCTGTGTGCATGAAACAACAAACAAACAGGGCAAGGTGCGTCGACTTCCTACCAGTTGTACGTTAGCCATTTAACCTTCAGGACACTGCAGGCAACTTATCACGCCGACATCATGCAAACCTTTGAGTACTGGAGGCGACATATATAGCCATTCAAACTGGCCCTTTAAAATTAGTACTTCCTGTTGCTTAAATGCATTATAAGAGGAAATGACGCAATACCTATATACACAGGATGTTCCCAATTGCAAATGGCAGATTTTTGAAGCGTTAGGACTCCTTTATCGATCAAATTTTCCAACCAAAACATTACAAGAAATATCTAGATATACAATAAAACAGCCAACTTTCATGCTTATTACATCCCATTTAACAGTAAATCCCACAATATCCACTGATTTTCGTCGACAACTGCAGATATTAAAAAAAAAATGACCATTAAACAAATATGAAACTTTCATCCTCTAGCTCGATACTGCTAACAGAACGACACAGAGCTAGTGGGTGAAAGTTTCATATTTGTGACATATTTGTTTGACCGCCATTTTTTTTTAATGTGTCAATGGTTGTAGACGCTAATCAGTGGATATTGTGGGATTTATTGTGAAATGGGATGATGTAATAAGAGGCAGTAATAAGTTGTCAATTTTATTGTATATCTAGATATTTCTTGTAATATTTTTGGTCGGACACCTACAGTCTGTTTACGCTACTTGGAACATAGATTTTTGTTGATTACTGTAGTTTGCGTGAACCTAGGCAAAAAGGACCATAGTTTTGGAAATTAAAAAAATTTCCTATGTTCCAGTTTTTTTCAGTTTATGGTGCATTTTTTAATTTTGGAGCATTGTGTAACTTTGTTGTCGCTTAATGTTTGGTATTGCAGCGAGAACTGCATGCGGAGCTCATGCGCACATGACATATCGCCATTTCCGTAAAGGGCACGAAAAGACAAAACAGGCACGAATGGTGGACACTTGACCATAATTATAATAAGCATATTTGTTCCCAGCAAATTGCGGTGATACAGGAATACATCGCCAACCGAACATACTGCAAATCAATAAGCAGTATGTTCCTGAACGTGTCTATAGTCCATAACGTAAAAACAGCAAAATATCACTCTCGATTTGTGATACTGCACCTTTAAGTTTAACTTCAAAAGCTGATTAGGCAGCAGAACATTTTACCCATTCTGATCTAAAGAAACTGTTAGTACCATAACATTTTATTATTTTAATTATGTAAATTAAATAAAATTAGATTTTCTGACAACGTACGATTTCATCAGGGCTTAAAATTCCAAACTGTACTCTCTTGACAGTCATCAACGGAGCATTGGAGTCTCCGGTGTACGCCATATTGGATGATTTTCAGTGAGCGTCTGAAAGTTGCCACCGATCACCTTACTTTTTGTATAATCTTTATCAACAAAAAGTTCTTATTAAAACAATTCCACACGCATGTTATTTAAGACAGTACATAAAACGAAAACAATCATAAATAAATTGAAGAGACAGAAACGAAATCGATCACAACTCCACTTCTGCTTTTCTTCCTTAGGCCTGCTAGGCCAATAGTTAGGATTTTCCGCAGCTTGTGCGTTTATTTATAGTATTTTGAACTACGGGGAATAACATTTTAATTTCATGGGCTAAGGGAAATAACGCATAGTTGAGCGACGCATTGCTACCAGAGGGCGCATTTCCCGGTAATTGTCGAAGATAACCTCGGTAATGTACGTAAAAAGATGGGGTCCATGTTGAATCAGGTAAACTTTTTTTTTTTTTTTTTTTTATATAAATTCAATAAATTGGGCCGGTTTAAACGTAATTAAAAGAAGTTATATTCAAATGTTTTAATCTCAGTTTTTTTTTTACTCAAAATATTGGGTCGGTCTTAATCTTTGGCCGGAGGCATTTGCCCTATTTTTCCCGATTATAATCCCCTAAGCCTTAATTAGAATCTATCACCGTTGTGAGGTATAGACAAGGCAATTCCAACCCAAGGGAGAAAAGGTGCTTGTGAGGGCCGAGGTTTACCGAGGCCCTTACAATAACTGTTTCTCCCGCGGGTTGGAATTGCCTTGTCTATACCTCACAAACGGTGATTGATTCTTTTTCTTGCCCACTTAATTGTAAAAGCAAAACTTTTAAAAATAAAAAATGTATTCCCCGTAACATGACATTACGTTGTACTTTTCCTTGTTTTAGTGACGTCATTTGCACTTTTATAACGTCATATTTAGTACAAGCATTTCATTTTTTTTAAACTGAATTTGTTCATAATATGTTATTATTACTTTAATTTATTTATTTATTTTATTCCCTGAATATATTTACAACAAACAAAACAGACCTATGTCTCCTTAATAAGTAGTTCTATTATTAGTTCGCCGGAAAGGCGTACGTAGAAATTGTCTAGCCCACGCGTTGGACAGATTTATTTAGCCCTAGGGTCAGATAGATTTTTTTAGCACTATGCAAAAGCTGGATAACTCTGTCCAGTGGGCAAGAAAATAATTTGTTTACCTGGAGAAGAGATCTC
The DNA here is from genome assembly GCA_032355785.1 of Symmetromphalus regularis. Taxonomy (NCBI): domain Eukaryota; kingdom Metazoa; phylum Mollusca; class Gastropoda; order Neomphalida; family Neomphalidae; genus Symmetromphalus; species Symmetromphalus regularis. Next base: position 8,807 of record JAULBS010130025.1, read on the forward strand.
TCACTGATTGTTCACTAGCTCCAATGTATTTACTCAGTAGCTCTGGTCCCTGAAAATATGTCAATCATAATAATATGGCCAATCAAATACACATAGACCTCCAGTAGACCAATCAAATAATGTAAACCTTTAACAGACCAATCAAATACTGAGAAACTTTTAATAGACCAATCAAATATTGAGAAACTTTTAATAGACCAATCAAATAATATAAATCTTTAATAGACCAATCAAATACTGAGAAACTTTTAATAGACCAATCAAATATTGAGAAACTTTTAATAGACTAACCAAATAAGACAAACATCTATCAAACTGGGTGCCATCTCCGAGGAAATACCAACCCCCCAATCCGGACTTGCCTCCTTTGTGAGGATCACCTTTTTCAGAGTCAGACTTTAAACACACGCGTTTTTATTCAGTTTACTTTTAGGTCCGGCAACCTTCAAAATTCCTTTGTTCTAGTTTTTTCTAAATAGTCTGACTCACTCTTTTTGTTTAGGCAAAATTGGTGATAGAAATTTGCTCCAAATCAATTTAAACTTTTCGACCGAGCATCAAAATTCTTAGTCTAAAACTTAACAACCTCGTCCAGACAGTCAAAATTTAAATAAATAGCAAACAGAAGTGAAATTAAATTGTTAGGTGCTAGGGCATAGCCAATAAAATAAGTAATTATAGTACAATAGCTCGTCTTTATAGTCAGTTTTTCTCTCGCTTTATTTTTTTGTCACTTTTCATCCCCAGATTAGGTGCCTTCCTCTTAAAGCGCGGAATCCAGGGGGTACGTGCCCGAACCATATTGGATGTGGGCATGAATAAACTACTTCAAGTCAAGTCAAACATTTATCAGACCAATACATATACCTATCTCTAATGACCCTGTGGTTAAAATAAAAATTAAATGTTGATAAACCAGGTTCAGATAAAGCAAACAAAACAAAATAGCATATAGAAATTAGTGAATATTTCTGAATTCTATCAAATGGCGTTAAATTTTAATGTATAATTTTATTTTGTTTTAGAATATGATTATGTGATTTTATTCAAACAAATTGTAAAAGTAATTAATTTATAATGCTATACTGAACATAATGATCAGAAAACTGGTTATATATCAACTGCTCTTTAAAATAATACAAACCTTGATACTGATGAAGTTGAGACCACACTCCTTGGCTACAACCCCTGCCAGGAGAGTTTTGCCGGTGCCCGGAGCCCCGTACAGGAGAATTCCCGACCTCGTTCTTAGAGGACACGCAGCAAACAGCTTGGGATACTGAAAACAAATATCTTTTTATTGTTTTTGTTTTGCTTTAACAATACCACTAGAGCACATAGATTTATTAATCATCAGCTATTGGATGTCAAACATTTGATTATTTTGATACATAGTCAAGTGTGAACCAGCCTCCAACGGGTTTTGAACCACTGTTATCAGATTGAGAGTCCAGCATTTTACTACTAAACCAATGAGGATCAATTTTTAGACACATTGGTGAAAGCGTTATCTATTTTCCTTAAATTGCAAAGTAATTTGTTTCTTAAATAAAAGTTTGTTTTATTTAACGACGCCTCTAGAGCACATTGATTTTTAATCTTATTAGCGGCTATTGGACGTCAATCATATGGTCATTCTGACATATGTATTTAGAGGAAACCCGCTGCCGCCACATTGGCTACTCTTTCCGATAAGCAGCAAGGGGTCTTTTATATGCACCATCCCATAGACAGGACAGCACATACCATGGCCTTTGATAAACCAGTTGTGGACCAGCTTATGCATTATTCATGCTTTCGCTTACAAAATATATAATTTATTAAAGTATTCCTCTATTTAAGCAAGGAAGAGTGTTTCACTAGCATTTTTATTTTCAAAAAGCCAATACATGCACATAACTGGTCATAACTGAATGCAGTTTTACATCTAAAAATTATCATCATGTCAAACTCTACCTTTGTGACAAGTTTCATGCATATATGCAAAATAACACAATTCTTAAATAAACATTAGCTATTGGGGGTCATATAAAAACATTCTTGGGTTGCAAGCTTGTCCAATGAACAATTCTTGACAATGCGACTCCACAATTTAAATCTTTTATTATATAGATTCTTCTGGACAGAAAATTACAGCTGAGTTCATTTCCAAAAGAGATATACACAAATATTATTTTGGAGTTGAACAGTACAAGAATATTTATACAGCTGGAGATAATAACATAACAATAGAAATTACATCAAAATGTTACGAATATTTAATGGAATGTTTCAACGTTATATATTGTCATAATTTTATTGTTTCTCAAAATTAACCAAACAGAAATAAATTCTTAAATGGCACATGATGTATATTTAATGACTTATCAGAGAACATTGAAAAGATAATCACCTGCTTGACTGTGACCGTGAACTAGAACTAGAGTAGGAACTAGATTGAGAACTATTGGAGTGTGAGTGAGACCGAGATTTCAGAGATGATCTTGAACTAGCTTTAGAGCCTGATCTAGACCGTGATCTTCTCTGAATGTTAGATCTGGACCGTGACCGAGATCTTGAATATCGTCTGTATTGGTTTCTTCTGTCATAGCTCATTCTCCGTCTTGGAGACCTCGATCTTGAGTACTGTCCATAATCTCGCCGGTTTCTTGCAATAAAGCTTCGGGATCGGGATCGAGATCTAGATCGGGATCTGGCAGAATGTCGATTGTGCCAATCTCTACGATGTCGAGATAATGACTGTGACGGCGAACGTGGCCGATCTCTAATGCTTGATCTGTGGCTACCAGTGTGTTTCTTTGATTGTGGACTCCTGAAATAATTATTAAAAGTGTACAACAAAATTTCTAAATCCTTTTAACACTAAAACTACCCCCTTTAACATATTTGCACAAGCCCAAATAAAAATGTTTAACAAACAATTCCACCTTTTTCGACGAGAATTTTTATCACATTTGAAGATGGTTTAAAGATATCACTGAACTGTCACAGATTCATCACAGTTAAAACGTGTAAACAGCCTAACAGACCAGATACCACCTCCTATAATCAAACCACTGGAATTACAAACCAAACATTTATGATCATCATCCTCTTTTAGACTATCAGTTTTTTCTCTTGATATAATTATATAGAAAATGTTGTTTGAGGGTTGCATATCACTTTTCCAAGGAGTCTGCTAATACCTGTATTACTACATTAACAATATATATATAGATTCACTGATGGGAGAGCTCATTATATACTTCACAATAATTTAAAATGCAAAAATACAAAAGGATGACTGCTGGAGGGAAGAGGGGGACATATGCCTCCAGTGCCACTCTCTGGATCCACTCCTGATGCAACACTATTACCATATTTGCCCGGAAATAAGACCATGCCCGTGAATAAGCCCACCCATATTTTTAAGACATTTAAAGAATTAGGCCCATATCTGCAAATAAGCCCATCCCTAAAATTTTACGATTTTTGCTGCCATTGTTATACAAAAAAATCTAACATTGTGATAACAAAAGACAGCCTGTCATAATATGTCACCAGTCGTGTTTGGTTGAGATGAAATAAAATAAAATATTGTTCTACTCATTATCGTTGTTCAGGCGTGGATGCAGGATTTCTGAAGGGGTATCCAAATGTCATGAGAGAATAGGAGAAAAAAAATAATAATAATAATTTTCACCTCCTTCCAGTCATGAAAACGGGAGTCTGGACCCCCTCTGAATCCACTACTGTTGTTGGAAATTATTTATATTACAAGTGAGCAATAAAACATTATTTTATAGTTGTAACTTTAGTTTCTCTTTGGAAACAGTTTGTTTTCAATTTACTGTGGGCTGCATTTCTTTGTATCTGCCAAGGCCAAGTTAAAACAGCTTACAAGGAAATGTCGGTGTCAGCATGAATCACATGTGAATCTTGCTTTGATTAAAGCCAAAAACGTTGTCTACAAATGTTTTCTCATAAGATTGACAGTTCAGGGGTGGATTGTTTCATGATTGTTGTTACAATACCAATTAAGAAAAACAATCAGTCCATATCAGTTTTATAACATGGATACTCATTAGGTAGATATATCGTTACACATGAAACCATATGTATTGCGCTCGGCAAGTATTGCAATATAACGGTATATAAATTTTTAATTTTTTTTTTTAATTCTGGCATGTGTGGATTGAGGCATCTGAGGCAAGAATACATTGTTTTCATTTAGAATTGACATAGAGCTCACGAGATGTGAACTTGGGGTACTTGAGCTGTCTGGGTGAGGTATGTCGAGATCATGGGATATCAGTCATTTAAGCCTCTATTGTTGGTTAAATATTTGTCAGTATTAATTAATGGGTGTTGAAGAATTCCCCCCTCCCCATCCATCACAAATTAATTAACAAAACCATATTATTCATCAAAGAAAGAAAAGAATATTGTTAAACAATCTTGGGTTGGCATGTTGTTAACTGTTTCACATTGTTTCATATTGCTTTTGTTTTTCATCATGTTTGAGCACATTGATATTAATAAAACAAAACAGAAAAATATTAAAGGAGAAGTGAAATATAGCCAGTTTTGTTGTCATTATATTCTATATAGTATTATAAATTAATAAGTTTAACAATTTGTTTGAATAAAATCATGTAATCATGTTTTAAAACGAAATAAAACTATACA
>JAULBS010130036.1:0-13474 GCA_032355785.1 Symmetromphalus regularis
TGTGTGTGTGTGTGTGTGTGTGTGTGTGTGTGTGTGTGTGTGTGTGTGTGTGTGTGTGTGTGTGTGTGTGTGACAGTTTTGTTAATGTTCGGCACAAATTGAATAGCAAAGGCCATTTTGACAGGCATCTCAACGGCTGTGCGTATCTTCAGCGCATGTAATCAATAGTCATGTATTTCATAAACCAGATGACATTCGTGGCAGAACTTCTGGAATTAGATAACCAAACCATTTAGGAGGAAGTGTTTGCAAAAATATCACAAGTTAAGCACATGTTTATTGCCATTGATTATGGTGAAATGGCACATTAAAAATATTCAATATTTCAGCATGCATACTTTTTTTTTAGTTGAGTGTATATTCACAATAAATGAAAATATTTTTTGTACATTATATACAATGCACTTACTATCGAAATTATCGACCCCTACTTTCTAGGTGATGCCGTCATGGGCAATGTGTGCACCTAGCACCAATATGATTAACTGCTAACAGCTGCACTTTCTCATCGGAGATAGGAAAATTATGTTCTTTGACCTGCACTTGATGTCATTGCAAACTAAAGCATTAGAATGTCTTTTCCCTCTTGGAGGTTGGTGTATTTCATTATTAACATATTGGTGGTATTTGTTTTAATATTCTTAAAGGTAGGTGAACAGTACACGGTGTTCAAGCATATACCATCGTTTAGTAATAAACTACACAAATGAAACCACTAAAAAAGAACGTTTTTGCTAATTGAGTTCTCATTACATTCTTTATGACGACTGCCATTTTGGCCATTTTGAATTTTAAAATTATTTCGTAAAGCAAGATACTAACAACATCGATGGTTTGAGGAATGATGATTAGTTTTAACAGAGAATCAAATGTTCAATCATCCTATATCTTTACAAATTAAAAAATCGGCCGAACTTACGTTTTATACACGTACTGGATCAATTGTTTTCGCTCTACCGTTCTTTACAGTATGTCAATAGTTTTTACTAAACGATTTTCGCTTCGTGTATAAAAAGGAGGAAATGAAACGAAATGGATGTCATTTGCATATTTAGGTTCCCCGTGATTCCCCACATAATTTAAATATTGTTGTTAGTAGGCCTAGACCTTTTCCTTAAAAATGGGAAACAAACAAATTCTTCAATTGAACCCCTTCCTTCATTAAAAGTGTGTCTTTTTGTCTTTAACAAAAAAATCGTGTTGGTGATATGGGCAATGAAACGCTGCCTTGAATTTTCCTCATGTCAGTATGAGTATCTCATATTTTGATTTTAAATTTGTGATAGACAAACATATTTTGTCTTACTGGCAAGATGACTGGAACAATATGGGAGCGAACAAACTCGATTCTATAATATCTGGAAAAAGGACCATCTGTAGGCGCGGATGCAGAATTTCTGAAAGGGGGTCCAAATGCGGATTTCTGAAAAGGGGGGAGGGGAGAGTCCGAAAGTGATGAGTGAAAAAAAACAGGGAAAAAATTGTTAATGTTCACGTCCTTCCACTCGGAAAAAGGTAAAAAAAATTTAAAACAAATTGAGAAAAGATCCTGATTGTCAACACTGACAGTGCGTCATAGTTTGGTGGATTGTCCTGCTCTTCGAGTCTGTTAAAGATAGTATATTTGTTAATGAGGATGTACATGTAGTAGAACCATTTCTTTTTTTCATTCCACTCAAATCTTATTAAGTTTTTGAAAGAAATTAATTGTTATTATAAATTTGCTTTTTCATCAGCCATATACTGAATTATTTTATTTACCATTGTCTTAGTGGTCAGTTTGTTTAATATATTGTATATACATTTTAATATCATTGATTTGTGTATAGCATGTACTTCAAGGTGAGATGGTCGTAAGATTAACCATCTTCTGAAGATACACTGGATTATTTTTCGTTCCATTAAGTTGTTCACTACGAGTTAACTTTGCCGTGGCCTGTGATGTGCTTTGGGAAAACGCGTATAGAAGATCCCTCGCTACTATTCAGAAAGAGTAACTTATGTGGCAGTAATGGGTAGTTTTTAAGACCATAAAAAAAGTAAAGTTAGTTATATTTAACGACGCCTCTAGAGCACATTGATTTTTATCTTATCATCGACTATTGGACGTCACACATATGGTCATTCTGACAGATGTCTTTAGAGGAAACCCTCTGCCGCCACATAGGCTACTCTTTCTGATAAGCAACAAGGGATCTTTTATATGCACCGTCCCACAGACAGGACAACACATACCACGGCCTTTGATAAACCATTGTGGACCACTGGTTGGAACTGAAAATAGCCCAAACTGCAAATGGGTCCATTGAGAAGGATCGATCCGACGACTGACCGGTTCACAGGCTGACGTTTTAAGACCATGAGTCGTAAACACTGTGTTTTTGACACCAAATAATCAAGGGCCCTATCCTTTTGGTGTCAGGCATAGGCGTAAATCCAGGGGTAGGGGGGACAAATCCACCACACTTTATGGTAAGGGGGCCACGCCTATGTAATTAACCCCGCCACTTTTTGCTTCGAAAAACTTAAATTAAAATGCCTAAATAATAATCTTTACCAGTATTTCTCTTTATTGTATAAATGTAACACTTAACCCTGTCGTCTTAGCGCAAATATAGTCATACCGAAGTACACAAGGGGTCTATAATGGTGTCAAAATAGGGGCATGGTGGGGGGGGGCAGCAGGATAGTCCGCCCCCCAATGTTTTGAACAGGGGGATGTTCCGTCGCCCCACCCCACTTTCAGGAACTGATTTTCGCCCTTGGTGTCAGGGGAGTAGTTGCCCCACCCCATTGAGAATCTTACTTTTTTTTATTCCAGATAATAGCATACCCATCTCAGGGTTTAATTTGTATAGTATTTCATGTAGTGCCCCCCACCCCTACGATTTTGATCTGGGTACGACCAAATAATCGCTGCATATTAAAACAATGTGCTGGGGTGTCCATTAGTTTGGAGTGAAAAGCAGGACAAATAACCCACCCACTCTAAAAAAAAGTAAAGTTTGTTTTATTTAATGCCGCCTCTAGAGCACATTGATTTTTATCTTATCATTGGCTATTGGACGTCAGTCATATGATATGGTCATTTAGACATGTGTTTTAGAGGAATCCCACTGCCTCCACATAGGCATATAAGCAGCAAGGGGTCTTTTATATGCATCGTCCCACAGACAGGGCGACACATACCACGGCCTTTGATGAACCAGTTGTGGACCACTGGTTGGATCAATCCGACGACCGACCGATTCACAGGCGGACACGCCACCGTTTGAGCTACATCCAGCTCCCCGCCCAGTTTCTCGTTCACGGTTCAGCCATGATCTACAGTTCAACCCATTTAATTCTTTTAACACGTGTGCACACAGTAAAACTAAGAATCAAGGTTCAACTGTCGACGAGAAATCGGCCCTAAGTCATTATATTTATACAGTGGCGGATCCAGGGCGAGGCCCCGTGGCTCACCACCCCTCCTAAATTTTGCGATTATAACATTATTATTATTATTTTATTATTAATAATTTATTTTAACGTTAAATAATCCGGCTCCCCCCCCAATGGATTTTCTGGATCCGCCACTGTTATATTAATTTCTGTTTATTTTTTATTTTCTCCACAGAATTTGTGACTGAACAGTGAATACGTAGTCATGCTCGTAGTAGCCATTTTTATCATCCACGCATTTGCCATTGCTATGATAACAGGTATGTGAGCTACTGTATAATAATACAGATATAAATATAACCAATGTAAATAGCTAATTTCTCTGCGGTTTAGTGTTTTTAAGGATTATTACATATATATATATATATATTAAATTTATTTATTTATTGTATTGTTCACATGTATACATATCTTTATGAAACTAAGAGGCTTTAGCAAAATTAACTTCAAATGTAGTAGCGGGCACACAGGGAAGGGGGTTCAGGCGATTTAAACTCCTCTTGTTTTTCTAAGAAACGATTTTTAAAGTAAACTTTTGAAGATATTAAGGTGTTTATTGATGTTATAAAAATTACAGTGTATTAAGAACATTTGCGATTTAAGCTATGGAAATTAAGGGTGCAACGATATACCGCGATATACCGATATATTGCAATACTTGCCGAGCGCGATACATACCGCGCTATACCGATATATTGCAATACTTGCCGAGCGCAATACATACCGCGCTATACCGATATATTGCAATACTTGCCGAGCGCAATACATACCGCGATATACCGATATATTGCAATACTTGCCGAGCGCGATACATAACGCGCTATACCGATATATTGCAATACTTGCCGAGCGCAATACATTCCGCGATATATTGCAATACTTGCCAAGCGCGATACATACCGCGATATACCGATATATTGCAATTCTTGCCGAGCGCAATACAGACATATATCTACCTAATGAGTATCCACCTTATAAAACTTATGACTATAAGTTATAAAACTAAAAGTTAAACTTAATTAAAACATATTTGTAAATCTACTGTGCTATATATTCTCTTTTTTTTTTTTTTTTTTTTATCTGAAATTGATTCAGGTCTGACTGCCTGAGATATGTTTAGTAATTAATATGATAGTTTGAAAATATGACTATCATATCTTGGTAATTAATCAAAATGTATTGCAGTATGTATTGAAATATTGGCTTGCTGTATTGCAATATATCGCAATACGGTTTTGGCCGTATCGTTGCATCCCTAGTTGAAATGTATATGGAACTTTCAAACATCTGGAAAATGTTTTTAAAATGGGAAAGTAAAACAATTTGCCATTTGATCCCCCCCCCTACCCCAATCCCACCCTTTTTAAAACCTGTATCCAAACTGAAATATATATATATTATTTTTTTCTCTTTTCCAGCACAACCTACTGTAGCAAACGGTCCAACTAAACTTGAAAGGGGACCATTCCTTCAAGTGCACGGCAACAAATGCTACCAATTCATCCTAAAACAAAGACACACCCCTTCCTTAAAACCTGTGTCCAACCTGAAATATATATATATATTTTTTATTTTTTATTTTTCAGAACAACCTACTTTTGCAAACTGTCCAACTAACCTTGCAAAAGGACCATACCTTCAAGTGCACGGCAACAAATGCTACCAATTCATCCTAAAACAAAGACACCCCCCTTCCTTAAAACCTGTGTCCAATCTGAAATATATACTGTTTTTCTCTTTTCCAGGACAAGCTACTGTTGCAAACTGTCCAACTAACCTTGCAAGGGGACCATACCTTCAAGTGCACGGCAACAAATGCTACCAATTCATCCTAAACCAAAGACAACACTGGGTTGAGGCCAGGGAACGATGCGTGCGTAACGGGGGCGACCTGGTTCAGATTGATAACATGGACGAGGAGTTCTTCATAATCAACGCTCTGAAGTCGCTCAACTTTAAAGGGTCTTCATTGTGGATTGGACTTAATGACAGAACGCAAGAAGGCGTGTATACCTGGAGCACAGGTGAGTCTTCTTCCTTTATCTTTTTTCTTTCTTCTTCTCTAGTACCATCTGCAACCGGCCCACCGTAGCGCTGTGGTTAAGCTGTTGCCTTCTTTCCACTCCTTTTCCGCTTTTTCCCGCTTTTTTCTGCTCCTTTCCATTCTTTTCCGCTTCTTTCCGCTCCTTTCCACACCTTTCCTTTCCGCCCATTTCCACTTCTTTCCGCTCCTTTCCACATCTTTCCGCTCCTTGCCACTCCTTTCCACTTCTTTCCGCTTCTTTCCGGTGTATATGCATTCCTCTCTTTAAAGAGTCGCGCGGTGGTCCAGCGGTAGAACGTCGGTTTCTCAAGTTGATGACTGTGGTTCAAAACACGTTGCAGGCTGGCTCACATTTGACTACGTCTCAAAATAATCAACTGATTGACATCCAATAGCCGATAAAAAAAAAAATTGAGATGTTTTATTATACAAATTGTGGTTCACCTTAATATAATAATATTGATATTTTGCAGGTGAACCAGCAACGTTCCTGTACTGGGCTCCTGGTCAACCGTCTTTCTTTCACAGCATCAAGGACTGTGTCATTCTCGAGTTTAGCCACTCTGGTCAGTGGGCAGACCACATTTGCGAGCTCCTCTTTGACAATTTCTCGTGGATTTGCCAGTACAGTAAGCTTTTAATAGCAGTATGTATGTTAAAACTATGAGCATAGGCGTACGCATGGCCGTAACTAGACTCTTTTTTTAAATGAGGCAAAAACACTTTTAAAAACTTTGGACGAGGGGTCTTTGTATATAAAAAAATAATCGTCAATTTCAGTATGAAGCATTTGCCTCAATGTAGTTAAGGTCATGGTACGGGTTTCTATTTTTGTGAAGGAAACGGTTGATTTTTGCCTGAATTCGTGGGTTTTAAAAGAAAATGCCCGAATCTCGATAACAACGTCTATTCACATTTATATTTAAGACACATTTTTACTATAATGATATTAAAGAACAAAACAAAACCAGACAGCAAACTTTACTACTGGGGCGTTGGGGGCGGGGGAGGGGGGGGGGACTGCAGCCATTACCCCAATAATTCCCATAAATAAGTTTTTATTCATTGTTAAATTATTCACTGGCAAATTCTGATATTCCGAAAAGGGAGCAGCCCACCCCCCTCCCCAACACACCCCACCCCTCAATATGAATTTCGTTCCAACGACCCTGTACTAATTTGGTCCACTCGCATGCTTGTCTTAGAAAAACATATGCGTCTCGTCCCTTGTTTCTGCCAATTTTTTTCGATTTAAGAAACGTTCTCCACTTTTTATTTTTGATGATGACTATGAATATATTGTAGGTGAGTATATCTGACTTATTTATGAATTTGTTAGTACACCCAATTTTTTTTTTCAAACGTAGATTATTGAAGGTTTACAGGATGATGTAACCTTAGCGTAGTTTTATTCTGAAAAAATTCAATGAGCTACATGTTTGAATAAAACATTGTCTTGGACTTTCGTGATACAGCACACATACGAGGACAAGTCAAAAGGTTAGAGCCTGACCCACATCCCGAAAGGATGGCTAATGTTTTTGTACTTGGTAATGTTCTTCAGTGTTTTGAAATAAAATGTGCCTAATTTTGTTCATAGTCTGCTTTCAGGTGTGTTACTGTTGAATTCTGCCACTAGATACAGGCGCGGTTGCCGGATTTCTGAAAGGAGGGTCCAAATATGGATTTCTGAAAAGGGTGGATGGGTCCAAAAGTGATGAGTGAATAGAAACAGTAAAAACTATAAATTTTCACGTCCTTCCAATCGTAAAATGTTTTTGTTTTTTTTAATTCCAGAAAAAGTAGTGTCCTTACCCCCTGCCCCCCCCCCCCGGATCCATTACTGAGATACCCTTACCACTAAACAAAAATGGTCAAAACTTGATTACATAACTGTGATAAAGTTCCTGACTCCTGACCCATCTTTTCACTGTAGCATACGATGGGGTAGAGTCATCATAGATAGCATATATATATGCCTTCATGGATTCTCCTTAGTTTCTCGCCCTCAAGAAACTTAATCACAGCTTTATACTTAGTTTTGCCCATTTTTTGCTGAGTGTTAGAGGGAATCTAGAGGCAGAATTCAACAGCAACACTTGTAATATTTGTATCATTTTGTAATGTATAGCCTCTCGTGTTTGTATTTTATATTTTTAAAACATTTGGTTTAATACTTGTATCATTTTGTAATGAATTAGTCTCTCGTAATTCCGCATGGAATGGCTTGTGCACTTTAATGTGTGTTTAAAAAAAAATTGTATTGTTAATAATTATGTGGTGCACAAGGATTAGACTTAAATAAAATATCTGTGTCTGTCTGGAATTTATATTTATTGTTGCTGTTAAGTCTTTGTCTAATATAGCAACTTAGGTCTACTTCGTGATTTCTGTGTGTTATTATACATTACGGAAGAACATGTAAGATAAAGACAAAGACTTTTCACTATTTCAAACATCTTTTACAAAGATATTTTTAACACAGTCAGTTTAAATAGTTTACATTTTCTTTAGGGTTTTTTCTTTCAGAGTTTGAGACACATTCACCTTCAACAACATCTGCTGCTCTACAGACCCCTTCAGTTGCATCAAATATTGGCCATAATTTAACAAAAACCACACCAAAGTCCTCAAATACCATTCTTACGTCCTCAAAAATAGGACCTGCGTCCTCAAAAACTGTAACTACACCAATAACATCTATTACAACCACAAACTTAGGACATACAACCTCAAAACCTGCAGCAACAGTAAAGACCCATGCATCAACAGTTGGTCCATGGTTTGGATAGATGCTTGAAGCGTCGGTTATGTTTACTTCGTCACAATAATGTCTGACAACTAACATCCTTGAATAAAGTTTTGATGTAGTGAATATAAGTCATGTTTTATTTCCATACCTTCAACTGATCTTCATATCACATATGTTAATCAAAGATCGGTCGTTGGATCTAGCCTTCTCAGTGGACCTATTGGCAGTTTGGGCTATTTTCCGTTCCATCTAGTGGTCCGCAACTGGTTCCTCAAAGACCATGGTGTGTGCTGTACTGTCTGTGGGACAGTGCATATACAATACCCCTTAATGCTTATTGGAAAGAGTAGCCTGTGTGGCAGCAGCGGGATTCTTCTCAAATATGTCAGAATGACCATAAGATTGACGTCTTATAGCCAATGATAAGATAAAAATCAATGTGCTCTAGTGGTGTCGTTAAATAAAAAGCACTTTACTCTTTTAATTTTTTTTTTTTTTTGTAATCCGGAGACTATATCGCAATATATCGATGAATCGATGTATCGTAACACTCCTACTTTCTGGGTGATGCCGTTATGGGCAATGTGTGCACCTAGCACCAATATGATTAACTGCTAACAGCTGCACTTTCCCATCGGAGATAGGAAAATTATGTTCTTTGACCTGCACTTAATGTCATTGCAAACCAAAGCATTAGAACGTCTTTTCCCTCTTGGAGGTTGGTGTATTTCAATATTAACATATTGGTGGTATTTGTTTTAATATTCTTAAAGGTAGGTGAATAGTATACGGTGTTCAATCATTTACCATCGTTTAGTAATAAACTACACAAATGAAACCACTAAAAAAAGAACGTTTTTGCTTATTGAGTTGTCATTACTTTTGTATGAAGACTGCCACTTTGGCCATTTTGAATTTAAAAATGATTTATTAAAACAATCCTATGACCATCGATGGTTAGAGGAATGATTATTAGTTTTAACAGAGAATCAAAAGTTCAATCATCCTATATCTTTACATACATTTATTTTAAAATCGGCCGAACTGGATAAATTGTTTCCGCTCTTCGTTTTTTTTACAGTATGTCATAGTTTCTAATAAACGATTTTCGCTTCGTGTATAAAAAGGAGAAAATGAAACGAAATCAGGCCCGTAGCCAGCATGTTTTATGGGGGGGGGGGGGTGTCGAAATGACATGTAGATGGAATTCATCAATTAAAAAAATCATAATTAAAAAACATCTGTATAATTTTTTCGTTTTAGAGGAACTCTCAATCCTGCGGGGAGGATCGTCCGATCCCCCCGATCCCTGCCTGGCTACGGGCCAGGTAATAAATGTTACTTGCGTCTTTGTTAGGCTACTATACTTACATATTTAGGTTCCCCGTGATTAGTAGGCCTAGACCTATTCTTTAAAAATTGGAAACAAAAACATTCGCCAGTTGAACCTCTTCCTTCCTTAAAATCTGTCTGTGTGTGCGTGCGTGTGTGTGTTTGAATACAACTCGCAAATAATACAAGTTTGAGAAAAGGAACTAGGAACTGACCAGCATGTCCTCGGATCAGCATTTAGTCAGGATTTTTATTAAATTTGCACCATAAACAATACGTAGAACCATTATTTTCGATATTTATGAAGTCCTCAAACTCTTTGTGATGAAAGTGTGTCGTTTTGTCTTTAACAAAGAAAATCGTGTTGGTGATAATTATGGACATTGAAAGGGCAGACCTAGCTGACAAGGCTGCCTTGAATTTGTCTCGTGTCAGTATGGGTATCCCATATTCTGATTTTAAATTTATGATAGACAAACATATTTTGTCTTTCTGGCAAGATGACTGGAACAATATGGAAGCGAACAAACTCGATTCTATAATATCTGAAAAAAAGACCATATGCCTGATTGTGAGCACTGACTGTGTGTCATTGTTTGGTGGATTGTCCTCCTCTTTGAATCTGTTAAAGGCATATTCCCACGGAATTTAAGGGTCTTTGTGCTCTAAATATTAATTACTAATGAAACTTACATGCTTTTGTGATATTAGATGTCGTTTTTATAATACGCAACACATTTAAACTGGACCATGGTAATGGGAATTCCATGTCGGGTTTATGGTTTACGATTTATTTGTCCGTGAGCATAATTCACTATTATTTTCTAAATATTGATAATAAGCGAGATGCGGTGGTACGGTAATTAGTTGGATGAATATTTTTATGGACAAATCAAATGTTTATATTTAAAATTAATTCTTTGTTTGGAAATTAATTAGGTCAAGTGTCCGTGGGACTATGCGTTTAAGATTTAATATTAACTAGTGACAAAACAATTAAAATGCCTAAATAATAATTTTTACCAGTATTTTTCTTTATTGTATCAATGCAACACTTTAAACCATGTCGTCTTAGCGCAAATATACCGAAGTACACAAATGGTTTATAATGATGGGGGCATGGGCGAGGGCTGCGGGATGGTCCGTCTCCCCACTTTTTGGACAAGGGTGTGTTCCGTTCCCCCACCCCACTTTTAGGAACGGATTTTCGCCCTTGTTTTTGGGGAGTTGTTTTACCCACTTTACCCTCTCACAGAAATCCCGACACACTATAGATTTTATATATTTATGTCAGTGTCGATCCAGCCGTTTAAATATCGGAAGGGAGCGGGGGGGTAAGACAATACGGGCGCCATCAGTTATTGGAAGGGCGCCTACAACGTACTCAATAAAAGTACCACGTGCAAATATTTGGGTGCCTATTGTCGCAAAATAGGCCCCGCAGATTATGGGGGTAGGGCAAATGCCCCTTTCCGTCCAGGTACTCTGGCCCTATATATATATGAATATTTACGTATCCTTTCTGTGAAGATACCCCCACCTCCTCCCACCTCACCACCCCTCTCCAACACCCCACCCCACCCTCGATTGATGCGCTGAAAGCTTTGTGAAGGTGATGGGTGTAACTACAGTTATAAACACTACTGCACACGATTTTATTTTGTGCTCTCAAAATATTCCATTGTTTTGTAACACAGAATTTACCAAGCAAAAAATATATCAGAAAACTCATGTTTTCCGCTTTTATTTAAAAGTGTTATTTGTTTGATTATTGTTTATTTTTCATCATCATAATCATCATCATCATCATCATTTAGCTTTCCCTGGAGCAATCAGAACAATCGCGTTATTAAGGAAGGGACACAACCGCTGCTGACTAGCATTATATCTGAGGTTGTCTTTCAGTTATAAACGTGGGGTTTGTCCAAAAAGTCTGAAAAGAGAGATAAAACCTAGCCATACTACCAGAGAGTGAGGTTTTCGAAAATTAAGTGCTTCTTGCTGTACAAACTGTAAATGTTTTATTTGCGCATGCTAGTTAGTTTAACTAAATTGATTCGATAGTGGCCGGGATGCAGGATTTCTGAAAATGTGTGTGTGTGTGGGGGGGTCCAAATGTGGATTTCTGAAAAAGGAGGGGTCTAAAAAAGGTTTTACCAAAATTTAAAATTAAAAAAAAGGTGTTCCTGACCTCCTGGGTCCGTTATTGTGATACGAGTGTTTGCCTGCCCCCTAATATGACAAGTAGTAATACTGTACTGCGCTGAAAGGTACTAAAAAAAGTTTGTTTTATTCAACGACGCCTCTAGAGCACATTGATTTTTATCTAATCATTGGCTATTGGAAGTCATACATATGGTCATTCTGACATGTCTTTTAGATGAAACCCGCTGCAGCCACATAGGCTACTCCTTCCGATAAGCAGCAAGGGATTTTTTATATGCACCTTCCAACAGACAGCACAGCACATACCACGGCCTTTGATAAACCAGTTGTGGACCACTGGCTGTAACGGAAAATAACCCAAACTGCAAATGGGTCCACTGAGAAGGATCGATTCGACGACTGACCGATTCACAGGCAGACACGCCTTAAAGGTACGATAAAGTATTGTTACCAATCATGTTAAGTAAATAAATTATCAATCTATTTGTTTGTTTATCGTTTCATTCCTTCATTCGTCTATCAATGTATTCTGAATTCCACTCATTAATCACATCCACCATCAGTAACGGATCCAGGGGATGGGATCCAGGTGGTCAGGACCCACCTTTTCTAGATTTAAAAAATAAAAACATTTTCCGAGTGGAAGGAGGTAAAAATTAACCATTTTTTCCCCATTTCTATTCCCTTAACACTTTTGAACCCTCCATCTCACCCCCCTTTCAGAAATCCACGTCTGGACTACCTTTCTGAAAACCTGATTCCGAACCTGACCACCCATCAATCATCTATCAAAATATCCAACATCTCATCCCCATTAACAATAAACTGAATCATTATTATTTAAATTTTAATAAATTAATAAAGGATTATCCTTTTTACAAAGAAGGTTGAGGCTGGGCTGGGTGAACACAATGTTTACTTTTGGTTGAATCCTGTAATCTACGCCATGTTGTAAATTGACGTCAGAGACGTGCACGAAGTATAAACCACCACGGCCGGACATACCGATGATGCATAACAGCATACACCTAATTAAGCATAATTTATTAGCGCGCGGAATGTTGCGCTTCTGAATCTTCCGCTGTGTCTGGTAGGCCAATCCAAACACACTCGGTCAATCACAAATCACATTATCGCATTTTCTCTCGCTTTCTGTGTGAAAGACAACAGCACCACCTCATGATAAAGTAATTATCGCCATATAGCAATAAATCTACGTGCATTGAATTGTGATTATCACTATATAACCATAAATCTATTGGGAAGACAAATCCGAGCTTTTGATCGTCTGTTGTTTGTGCACGTGCAACTCAAGATGGTCGTTTGGCGAGTAGAGTTACATCCCCTGCTGGGCGAATAATCGATCATTTCAAATAAGGTTGTTAAAAACCAATAATAAAAATAATACATAATGATCTTAATGAGAAAATTATTGCGTCCCTGTGAAACCTGTCTAACTAATAAGCAAACTCATTAACGTCACTTGTTAGTTATTGTAAAGTATGTTTCAAATAATATTTAAAGCCTTTTTATAATTGTTGCAATTTCTTATTTAGGCTTATAGTCTATTTTTTCTTGTTTATACATGCATATCTGTTAGGGGTGACTATTGGGGCCTTTTCCATTATTGCGATAGTATTGCGATAGTCAAATCACTATTGCCAAGGGCGAAAATCCGTTCCTGAAAGTGGTGGGGGACGAAACATACCCTTGTCCAAAAAGTGAGGGGACGGGCC
>JAULBS010130047.1:0-13473 GCA_032355785.1 Symmetromphalus regularis
TTTTAGTGGATGTTTATAGATACTGTTTATGAAAACAATAACCCAAAACAGTATTATATTTCACTTGTGCTTTAAAGATTATCTGACTACAGTAAACATTTAACAAATTATTCAAAATATATGTATGTATATATATGCAAATACATGTAACATTCAGAAATTAAAATAGATTCTTAGAAATTTGAAATTAAAATCACTAACAGATTTCATTAGTTAAAGGCATACACCAGGGGTAGAGAGAGGGGCTACTGCCATCTTATAAATTTAATAATTAAAATGTTGATTGTAGTTCTAAGAAAAAAATGATGTTTAGTACATATGACATGAGGCGGGATGGATTTGAAAATTAGTATTCTGTGTATGAAAATATGTTGAAAATTATATTAACAATACACTCTTCATGAAGTCGACCTACATCTATTTTCTTTGCTAATAAAAAATTAATAACACCACTTGGACCTTATTCGATATGACAGGTTACAATATATTTGTTATTTAATATGTTGCTAGTTGGTGCACATAGGAATCTTAGAATCTTATATCTTAAATTTTTCCAGATATAAATTTAACAACCCAAAAAATATTTAGTTTAAATCACTGTTTAAAATGATTTGTTTGTGATTCAGATGTATGTTGATTATGACTGAGGGTAATGAAATTTTAAAAAATGTTTGTGGTATAACCATAACAACACCCAAATAATCCATTTAATATTTTGATGAAATCACTTTTATAATCATTTCTTTGTGATTCAACTGACAGCAAATTGTGTTTAACACCAAACTTTTCTGGGTAACTATTCTAATTAATTCTGCTTTCTGTGTAAATCAAATAACATTTTATAAAACATTAACACTTAGTCTTACTTAGTGAGTTAGTCTACAGCACTCAACTTCATTTGAAAATATAAATTTCTTCTACAGATTTGACATTTGTAATAAAATAAATGAGCATATACGAAATTATCGATATATAGGGTGTCCGAAAATTTAAATGATCTATACAACTACATCCTTGAATGAAGTTTATGATGGTACGATTATTAAACAAGATTAGGGAAGTATTTCCTTACAAACAGATACTGAGATAGCTGATAGGGGAAGAAAAAAAGGCCGAGTCTCGTCCTCAAACATTAACAATTTTTCATACGTAAATATAAATACTACGAGGGTTTGGAGAACGTAGAAAGCACTACGCAAACATAAACTTACGGTAGCATATGACATAATCATGATAATAAATAGCAGCCACACATAATGTCTGTACGCACAACAAGGAAAAGAAAACAACATAATTGATGGATTTAGCTGGGGATTTCCCACTCGGATGTTTCCGGCTGGTTTACGAATTATACCGAGGAGTTCCGAGGTGTCCAATAGAAAGAAATCGGTAAATTGCGCATTTCATCGTGATTAAAAATACAATGCTACCAACTATACAACTAGTAAAGAAAGATTGATGTTATGCAGATATTAGAATAGAACTGACAAAATAAACTAAATAATGGACTAAATAATTATATTTATTATGTAATCCTGATGCTGTGAAATATTGACACTACTCAATAAATATAATTTTTAAAAACATATTCCGAGTGGAAGGACATTAAAATTAACCATTTTCCTCCAGTCCTATTCACTCATTATACCTAAAATGGCGTGTACCGATAACCGGGTAGCTAAATCATGAAATAGGCTAAATGAAATAAAAGCCCCTTTCCAAAGTTACTCCGTGGGACAGTCAAAATGTATACAATCTTTGTGTACAAGTTCACTACAAGCCTGCACTGATAGCATAGTACATTTTTGTCCCTCGGAGCGATTTTCCAAAGGCATGAAAGGGGCATATTGTAAGCCTTGGAATCAGAATTGGATTTCATCCACATGATCTATGTAGCCCTACACACCCAGGGCTCCTGCTGAGGTGAAATTTTCAATGTTTTGCCAATAAAAACAAGACTGATTTAAACAGTAATCATGAAGATAATTCATTTATTTTCAAAAAAATTATCATTAAAATACAATTTTCAAAGAGATGCGACAAGGACAGGCCGGATAGATGAAGAACATGGATGGATTTACATTTTTCTTCTGAATTTTGGACCCATGACCTACCAACTTTTACAGTTCTCCTTTCTCGTGAAAGCCCAATTACCCGTTGTGCAGCTCCTGTTGACTGCACAGGTATTAGTTCCCAAAAACATTTTGTCGCCTGATAATTTTCCCCCATATAATTTCTTCCCAATTCGTCCCATAGCAGGGCTCAAAGTGAAGAGACTATTTGGGAGCAAATGCCACCAAAATTTTCAGTTTGCTCCTAAGATAATTTTCCTAGGAGCATCCAGATCTCTCCATCACCAAAGTAGATGCTCCCAAAATTGTTGACTGAGTGACCAAAATGTGCTGAATAGGTGCAAAATGTGCTTTCCCCCAAATGCCAACTTTGAGCTTGTATAGGCAATTTGTCCTTGGAGAATTAGTCCACAGGCACAAGTTGTCTAGAGACGATTTGTCCTTCAGTCCTCATTTTCAAGGTGTTGGTTTTAGGGTAATTGGCCCTTTAGGCCTATGACATTTTAGGCTACCCTAATCCCCCACCACAAAAAAAAAAAAAAAAAAAAAAAAAACGGTAATGCCTAGGCCTAGCTAAGCTAGGAATTGAGCCCCTCACGATCGAAAGTAGGTAAAAATCTCCCCAGTAAAAATCCGACACCCCCCCTCCGGTAAAAAAAGGGATAGGTATATTGGGCGAATTTTTCCCAGGGGTGAGTTTTACGGGGGATTTTTACCGCGTCTACCCTCACGGTCACACAATACTATACCGGAAGTCTAGTCCATGGAGGTATTATTGGCAAAACAATGAAAATTTTACCTCAGCAGGAGCCATGGGTGGGTAGGCCTACATAGATCATGTAGATGAAATACAATTCTGATTCTAATGCTTAAAATAGGCCCCTTTCATGTCTTTGGAAAGTCGCTTCGAGGGACAAATATTACTCTGCAGTCAGTGCAGGCTTATCACTATAGTGAACTTAACTATTTGGGAGCACAACTATTTTGGTTGTTTAGGCCAATCATTTTGTTGTTGATATTGTTATTATTTATTTATTTATTTCCCCTCAAATTATAAATGCACTAATGTGCATTTTCGTTAACTGGATAGATTAAAATAAAATTAGATTTCGGTTAATTTTTTTTAATTTACAATTTCCAATCGATCATATTATTTATAGTACAGAATACTAACCTAGGGTAAGGTATCCTTATTTCGGCGAACTAATCTCAGTCAGAAATTTAACTTAAATTTTAAGTCAATGTATTACTGAAACATATTGGAAATCTTTAGGCTATTCAAAATTGGCGTTTTCAAATCTCTACGAATGTTAATCTGTTCAGAAAAAAATGTAATAAAGAAAAAACCTAACATAGAGGATGGTAGACACGTTCGTTTTTAAGCTAAATGTGGATAGGAATAAAGATGTTAGGTTTACTCACAAAATCCATTTATGACGCACTTTACTTCTTTATCTTACCACAAACGGAGGTAGCTTTTTTCATTTAAGATACCCGTTTATATACTTTCTGTAATAAAATTAGTTAAATAAAGAAATATTGAAATATTTAATTTGTGTTGTGAAAGGGTATAATTATGTCAGGTGCCAACTATGGAGCAGATAGAGTTATTCCCCATCTTTTGCGAACACGATCTATTCTTGAGAGCAGATCCTATGGATTTGCTTATACAGGCCCGTAGGAACGACTTTGAGAAGGGGTGGGGTTTGGAGTTGAGGCGCTCTGACCGATCGGTTACAAACTCTATATCAGATTTTGGTTACAATGTCAATGGTAAACATTAATGTTTGAAAAAAAAGTAAAGGAAAGGCTCACAAGTGGGGGAGGGATGCACATGCCTGTCCGCTCCCCCCCCCCCCGTACCTACGGGGCTCTTATATCTTAGGTTTCTGTAATGCAAACAGACACATTACACCTTTTCAGTTTTGGACAAAGAAGTAAAGCCAGTACAGTACATTCGCGTAAATGCTACACACAGAACGGATACAAAACATAACCATGCTAAGTATAATAACTCCCCCACTGGTTGATTTTCTTTAGTTCATCAAGTCTAAGTACGTTAACACGGAGCAGTAGGTTTGAATAAAAACAACAACAATAACAATAATAATAATAATAAACAACCCAATAAAATAAGCAGAAGTCTATACCAATGTTATTTGTCAATTTCACTGCCCTCAACTATATTCGCGAACATCCAAATATGACTATGTTTGACATATATTTTGAAACAGAAGGAATCACAGCTAGAGGTTGAGTTTGGTATCAAAATGTAGGGGACAATGAGTCCTTTCACTTGATACAATTTGTTCTCATCAACCACCTATCCCACATGGCGATATGAACCTTCAAAAAAGTACAAAAATTAAATATTTGACATTTCTGTGACAAATTTTCAGTAAACAGGTTATATGTGCATGCTACCAATAACTGCTTCTATTAGCCTAGGCCACATACCTTACACGTGTGCAGATACAAAGATAGATCCTGTGATATTGGTAGTCAAAGATAGTTGCAAAACAAATTTAGCTGAATGAAATGGAGATTTTGGATGGAGATTGTGAGAAACGTTAGGCATGTATAATAAATCTGACTGCAGATTTGAACACAACTGACAATTTCATGTGGTTAGCACATTTAGTTATGAAGCTATGAGAGCTCAAACATGACTGAAAATTTAACGCGAAATAAAAATCGTCATATTTTACACTACCCCTAGGTACTTCAAGGGGCTATAACTCTGAAGATATTCATAGTATAAAGTTAAAAGTTTGCATACATTGTAGCTTCATTAAATATCTTAAAGTTAATGTATATATAAAACAAAATTAGATGATTCTGAGGGGGTCAGACGTTAACTTTTCCTAGAATTGACTGTTTTTATATGGAATGACCCTGGTCAAATTGATGTCCTTTATATAAAAAACCTCATTTATTATCCCCAATTATAAGGAAAATGTCTTATTGGAGACCACAAAAATAGTAGGAAAAAAAAATCAATATTACATACGTCACAGGCAAATTAAAAAACAAAAAAATGTGGTCAAGATTTGGTCACTTTGCCCTATTCTTAAGAATTTACATACATTCTCAAATACTAGAATATGTAACTTAAAGCCTAATAAATTGTTACGTCAGCTGTAAGCCAGTCAAACGTGTCGTAGAAAGGTAATGACCAATAATATTATTGGGTTTGCCCGGCATTTGGCAATCTTACTTTTAAAAATTGATAAGCGAGAAGAAAAAAAATGTTTTGATCCAGAAAATCCATTTAAGGAGGGGCAATAACATAATGCCGATACCTCGGATTCTTTAAAGATGAAAAAAATAATAATTTAAAAATAATGTTATTTAAATCGCAAAATTTAAGGGGGTCTGGGCCCCTCAGCCACCTAGATCCGCTACTGACGACCATTAAACAAATATATCTAGTAAGCCATACAGTTAATGACAAAATTATATTTTTTATTTCACCTGGCGACTTGGGAATATTGCTTCAAAAATCCGTAATCCGAAAATTAAAAGAAAGTATGGCCTTACGTTAGTTTTGACTCCATACAAATAAACATGCAATGCGAAGTTCACTTTCCAAACAACAGTTACTCCCCTTACATTGACGGAACAACGTCAGTGAATGAAAAACAAAAATCATTAAACTATTCATGAAAAAAACAAATGAATAAATGCATAGTATATAGGCTTACCTGCGCTAAAAGTATTGTGGAGAATCTATGGAGTAAATTGTTATCTTTATCATTTTATTATCACACAAGATATAGGAAAGACCGTGGTTGGTTGCCACACGGGTTGGTTGTCAGTGTAGCTATAACTATCTTAGTAAATTACGTAATTCTACTGGAATGACCTGCTAGTAATTATGTGCCTTGAGATGTTAGTATATTGCCATGTTTAAATTTCTGAGATTTTGATACAAGTCTATAGAATATCGAAATTTAAATAAATATTACGTCAAAAGTAGATTTTTGTGATTTTAGTTGATACATTGTGATTGTTACTTGAAGTGAGTTAAACGTGAAATTATTGCAACATAAAACAGACACAGCAGTTAGCTTCTTATGATATAAAATTAAAATCAATAAACAACTACATAATATATGTTTTGTGAATGGGTTGGGGTGGGGCTGGTTGTCACATAGAGTCGGGGGTTGGTTGTCACATATATAGTGCTATTATATAAATTATAACTTTTAAAAAGTTGGTTTTAACCTACTAAATAGGAGTTGTTTGATGTCACTCACATGTTCCTTCCAACATTCATACGCTCATAATTATTACAGCAACACACTTTATTATCAATGTTGTTTATTGCATAGTGTTTATTTTGGATTAATAATAGATTTTAGGATATACAATATAAACACACAGTGTTTTTAGTTCAAGGACGAAACTTGCTAAATTTAGTGATAACTAACTTCATATTAAATAACAAGAAAAACTGATACATGTAATTAAGTTAATTGTGTAAATTACAAAATGTTGTGACAACCAATCCCCAGGTATGACAACGAACCCTGTAAAGGGGCCGGTTGTCACGTGAATGTTTTTTCAATAGCCAAAATAATATAGTTTAAGTAAACCTACGTTAACTTTATGTTTGACTTGAAGAGCCGATATGCAAGACTTCAATTTGGCATGGACATAGATTCTCAATAACCTTTAACAAATTAGAAAATATCAGTAACATAAAAAGTGTGACAACCAACCCCGGTCTCCCCTATGCTGTACTTTAAATTATAGATCTACTCATTTTTGAATAGGCCTACCCCAGGCACCCATCCCTTAAGAAAATAAAAATGAAAGGGTGTCATTCAAGAATACACTAATATATATTTAAAAAATGTTTGATGGGATGACTCTAACAAACCTTACTCTCTTCTCGTCAAGCCAGATGTGCACCCTTTTGTTTTTTATTTTATTATATTATTATTAAAACAAATTCTTCTTCTATTTAGCCTAGTCTGTGATATGAGAGACTATATCTTTAAAAGTATTGTAAATTATTTTCGGACCTGCCTTCATTAAATTACTCTGATAGTAGAAGTAAATATATTGATTAAAGCTTTAAAAGTGTCCTGGTTTAGACGTTACTTTATGACAGACTGTAAATGGAAATGGTTTATAAATAAACATATCGGTAACTTATCTTTAGCAAAACTAGACGCTAACATAGGAGAAAAAAAAATCCTTTCTGCAGTGATGTATTGAATGCATGGGCAGATATAGCTTTAAAAATGAAACCTGAGACCCATGAAGAAATTTTTAATGAGCCTCTTTGGTTTAACCTATATTTTAAAAATAACTCATTATTTATTCACAACTGGTACTAAAACGGTATTACTCATGATATTTTAACAGCAAGAGGACATATTACTTCATTTGCAGAACTAAAACAAAAGTATAACATACAAAACACGTTTCTAGATTATGAAGCGGTAATACACAGCATCCCAGATAATTGGAAAAATACAATCCAAAATACACAAGGTGATATAAACTTATATAATATGTCCAACTTTTATACATTTAATAATGAAAAGTAGTAAAGGTAGCAAATTATGTTTTGAAATATTCTCACAAAATGAAGTACGGCCAGCTGCACACCTGCGTTGGATTAATATATTAAATATTGTTAACCCACTTGAGTGGAACAAGATATATTTAACGCCCAGATTGTGTACCAAACAATTCCTCACACCTGCCCCCTATCTGACCCCCTTCCATCCATAGTGTTCAGCAAAAGTTTTACTCAATCGATGAGCATCACCGCAGAACACAATACACAGCTCCGAATAAGCGTTATGCAATTTGTTGAAAAAACACTTACGTTAACTGAAGAATATAGTTAGCTACAATGGTTAAAACTTGTTAAAACTTGTATTATTTTATATATATATGATTTTTCTGTTATAATATATATTAATTTAACATTTCTGAAAACCTATATAAATAAGAATTAATGAATGATAGAAATAATTGTCATTCACGATAAGACTTGTTCACAACTTTCTGCTTCTATGCCTTCATTATTGTCAGTATGCATGCTAAATTTCACATATATATTACCCAACACTCGATAAAATAGCAGAATTAAAAAATAATAATAATAAGTAACTGATCAATACATTTTAAACAATTTTATCTGACTTAGCTCTTTTTTCGTGTTCATTATCTGAACCGCATATGCTGTACCCCACCGTTTAATCATTACACGTATGACCAGCGTGATTACTATCTGATACTTTTTGGTAGAAAAGAACATAGCACAAGTAAATTTGCAAGGGGACCGTCATGTTAGAAAATGGTGCCTGCTAGTTAACGTTTTGGAAGCAACTGTTCAACTTTTCTTTCGATTTGTAATCACAATCTTTTTTTTTGCAATAGTCAGATGAATTAGAATAATCATATCCTCTTTTATAACACTTTGTGTCCAGTTAGGAGATCAAAATCCATATATTGACCTGTCTTACTTTAGTTCCAGTGATATAAAATACATTAGAAAAATTTAAACTTATGTACTAAGGCGAAATGAAATTAATTCCATGTAAATGATGGTTTTTCCGATGTATACTTTTACTGTTAATATTACCTACATCTTATGTGTTTTTAGTTTTAAATATTGTTTTGTAATATTAGACTGATAATATCTGAATGTTTTGTTGTGCAAAAAAAAAAAAAAACAAAAAAAAAAAGACAATATAGTATTTAAAAATGTTTTACTTTCCCCATCTCCGAAAAGTTAATAGCCAACATATGTTTTGCTCCAAAGGTCATAAAAGTTGTGTACACGCAGTTCTTCCATACATCAAAACAAAACATCTACTTAGAACCGCAAATAGAACGTTCTTTGGCATGAATTTACATATATATTGTAAGATCTTTAGCGCACTTACAATATATAAAGTTGCTGAGCTCTGTAAATAAACGTTCTTTCTTTCTTTGCCTTAGCTGATTTGCTTTGCGGTCTGACTTAATATTACACAGTATATTACATATATGATGTTATCAACATGCCTGACAAAAGATTAGCCTTTGTTTCCTGTCAATTGTGTGAGACGGTCAGCCTGTAGTGTGCTGATACCTGCACGACAACACACCTATTTAAACTGTGTACTAGTAAATGCCGTGAAGGAAATGACAATTTCAAGTAAGTGCTGATAGTCATAGCAACTCCGTATATTACAATTTTCTTTTTTAAAGGCGTGATGTCTGGAAAGGGTGTGGCTTGACTAAAAGGGTAGTTATGAGTACTACATAAATGTATCATGAGGGTGTGGCTTGACTAAAAGGGTAGTTATGAGTACTACATAAATGTATCATGAGTAAGCCTGTTATCGTCAATTGAACAGGTTTGTTAACCCAAAATTGTTTTGTGTTGAATAATTGCGGCATTCCTTAATAACCGGGTTGTAAACACGTGTAAATACTAAACAATAATTTTGTGGGGAAATAGTAACTCTAAACTAAGTTTTCGGTTTTTTTCAATTAGTATACTCCATACAAAATTTAAATAAATAAATAAATAATAATTTTGGAATACATTTGGGAATATTTTTACTCAGATCTTTAAAATTATGGTTCCAAGATCAATTCAAGACACATAAAGTAGGATGGATGGATAACAAATTTAAGTTTATGGTAACTTCTAAAATAATGAAAATTATGAGGATGATACCTACATGACTATTATTTGATGTTGTCAGTGGACCAAGGTAGTATGATGACAATCGGGATGAAATCCAAGATGGCTGATTAAAATGTAGTGTTTTACAAACATGTACACAATTAAAATATCCCTGTTGCAATTGTGGTAGAGACCTAGTGCATTTTTAATTTTATCACTCTTTCGAAATATAATTCAGTTCGAGATTTAGAAATCCAGTATAATAGGGTTGGTCTGCGTTTTTATAACGTATACAAAAAAGACACTGATTTTTATTTTTTGTAATTTTCTCTCTTATTTTTACAATATATTTTCTTTGTAACTCGGGCTGCAACTCTTTTATTTAGTTTTTAGACATATTTATATCAATATTTTGCAAAGTGAACGGAACATGGGCCCATTTTTTAATAATAAACTGTCTTTTATTTCTTTTTCTTTTTCTGTCTTTCTTCTTCTATTACTCTATACTACTGAAGTTTGTATACAAGAGAAAAAAGTCCATTTAGTGTGTAACAGAGATAAGAAACTAAAAAATAACTAACTGTAGTCGATGAAAAATTATGAAAACAGTTAAATAATTTACAAGGGAATGCAAATCTCTCATGCAGGGTTCCTATTTCTAATTCATCAAGTTTATAGGTTTAACACGACATGTATATGGTTGCCCATTAAGTCTATAGTAAAATGTTGGCAAGTAAATGTATTGGGATGTTACTAATAAAACTCTCAGTGACAGCTTTTTTCTTTTCTTTAAAAAACTTACATTGTATTTGTTTTAATATTTCAGCAGTGTGGGCATCACCTCAATTTGGGATCAGCAATTACATTTTAATAGTTCTCAGTGTGGTTACTGTAGCAACAATGTTGTGTGGAATTTTCTTCCTCTTGCTGAGAGAACGAACAAGGAAGTCAGGCCTAAAGCGACGCCAAATTATCAAAGTCAGACCCATAACGCCTGATACAGTGTTGTTCGCCACGTGACATGGTCATTTTGGAATACATGGACAGTTTTAAAAAGTTAGAATTAGACTAACATCAATGTGATGGATCTTAAAACAACAACTGTTTTAGACTAAGAGAACGATATTTTATAATGTCGAAATGTTTCGCTGCTTTAGAAGCGATTATAGTGCTCATGGCAGGCAGTGAGTCAGAACTAGACATTTTGAATTTGAAGAGATTCTATAGTTTAAGCTAGTCTATGTAGAGTCAGAAATCGCTTAATCATCTTTTGTTATGTATAGCAAGATTAGGTAACTATTTTTAAACATAACCGCAAGTTTTGGGGCATAAATACCAACCATTCGATTATTTTTGATATTTTTGAATCAAGTATATATTGAAATCTGAAAAAGCTGTTGTAATCGAAACAGTACCTCTGCACAAGATAAAGTAATACTTGAGCAAATTAGTGAAAGAATAGGTTTTCTTTAAATTCACTGTCAGGACAGTAAGGGCTGTTTCAGTTAAATTTATACTGGGGTGGGGGAGGCAGAACGCCTTTAAATGTTTAAGGTACCACCTATATAAATTAAAAAAAATTCACCCACCACCTACTTTTATAAAATATGCTCATGACCCCGTACCAAGGTTAATATATTTTGAAAGTACCAATTCATTGCTGTTATAGTTTCTTCATGGTCGGTATTAACAATCGTTCAAATCGTCGACGACCCATTCCCTCACGGCTATATAGGTTGATAGACGAATCATTACGAGATTTTACATGGTTTACTGCTAATTTCATACAAGTGGTAATTATTGAACAATTAAGAAAACTGTCGTCCATGGCAGGATTGCAGGTAGTTATACACATGCGCTCGGTAGTTCTCGGTTGCTCTCGGTAGTCCTCGATTGAGCTCGATAAATAGTACGACCCTTTCCGGTTTAAATTTGAGTCAATTCGAAACGATTCGAAAAGGGACTTTTGACAGAATTATCAACAACAAAAATCATTGCTTAGCTTAAAACTTTATTTATACAGTAGGAAAAAAAAAAATCACATGGATTTGATACCAAAATTACCCCCCCACCACATAATTTATTTATTACCGGTGGTCACAGACCCAGTACTAAGTTAATTATAATATATTATTTCTTTCACCAACCCACCACTCACATAAATTGACCGCGTTTCTACCAAGAACCAACGTAAGAAAAAAATACATGTGCGTTCTGCACCCCCCCAATGTAATTTCAACTGAAAACGCCCTAAAGAAACTTCTAGATATTTTCTATTATATTTGCTAGACAACTAAACATATAGTTTAATCAGCGTCTGTAAGGTTTCAGACATAGTATTTGTCATACATGGTCCGCAAAACTAAATTGTTGATAAGCAACACAGATTTTTAATTACTAGTATGTGTGTGTATGTGTGTGCGTGTTTGTGTGTGCGTGTGTGTGTTTATGTGTGCGTGTGTGTGTGTGTGTGCGTGTGTGTGTTGAGTAAAGACAGTATGTTCTGTTTTATTATATGTTCTATGGTAAACGATATAAAATTCTATTATTTGGTCATTATCTTTTATGTAGCTGTTATTCTGCTCTGTCTCGAATGTCAGGAAACGGAAGTTCAGTATTTAAATTAAGTAAAAACACCTACCAAAATAAAACCAATAATAATTAAAACAAAGAAAAGCGCTGAATGAAATACACTGTACATTAGATGCCGCATGTCTATTACAAACACGAACAGTAAAAAAAACCTCTTAAAGGAATGCTGAAGTCAACAGAGCAACTTACATGTTTTTCAGGAATAAAAATGGTGCAATAAAATGTGTAATACCTACATGGATTTAGGATTAATGAACATTACAAACACGGATTCCTTTTCACACGCATGAATAAGATTGAAGTGCGAGAAAGCTGCGTGATGCGCGGTGTGACGTAGGACTATAACAATAACAAAGTTATATAACTGGTATTTGTGAGACAATAACAAAGTTATATAACTGGTATTTGTGAGACAATAACAAAGTTATATAACTGGTATTTGTGCGGCAATGGACACGGTTGCATAACTTCGTTATTAAAGTCAGCGATTACACATTTCTGGTTTAATTTGGATTATTTTATTTTTTCAATACGAACTGTAATACAAATATAATAACGTTTCCTTTCATAGAAATGCGATTTCTCGCGAACAAAGATGTAATAACAATTACTATTTTTATTATGTGGAAAGAACTGCTATTACAGGGCTCGAAAAATCTACTTTTCCTTTAGGAGCCATTTGGCCGCTAAACATAAAATATTAGGGGCCAAATTGAAACTCTAAATTTGTCCCCTCTCATTGTAATCATATGACAAAATATGCATGTAAATACAAGTTTATTGAACACAGTCTTTGCCATCACATAGAAAAAAAACATTTACCGCGGATACCAAGAACACAAAACGAAACCAGGCACAACAAAACTACTGGTCTTGACATTGCTAGGTGTAGCAATATACTAGTAGTCCGTTAAGAAAGAGTTAGAACTGCCTTTAGAAATGGATATACAATACAGCACTGCCCGTAAGAGTTTTTAAAAATCTCAACTTGTACCCTGACTTTTTGGTATAGCTAGTGAAAAACTGAAAGTATTCGGCACGTGACGGTGGGAAGGTTTAAGGTTGCATAACTCAATTATTTTGTGGTCAACCCAAAGTAAAGTTTGTTTTATTTAACGACGCCTCTAGAGCACATTGATTTTTAATCTTATCAGCGGCTATTGGACG
>JAULBS010130058.1:0-13473 GCA_032355785.1 Symmetromphalus regularis
GGTGTCTCTTTGACAGTCTGCAGAGTGAAACCTCAGTAAAGCTTTATTTTGTAACTGCACATGACATTACACTAGAGAATAAATTCATTCCATCCATGTTAGGAACCATTCCAGGAACAATGAAAATGCATCAACTGATAACGGACACAAAAGGGAAGCTCAAACATAGGGTACTGAGTTGCTTCTGTGCATTACCTAATGCATGTACGTGCTACAGTCCTGTACTTACAACTGTACAGTATGTTGAAACCGAGATTGCAGTCTCCATTTCTAGAAAAAAATTGTGAAGAAGCAAAGAATCCAATCGAGAGAATCACGAGTATTGATTAAGTGAATGAAGACCTTCACGGTAAATGGAGCATAGTTTCCTATAATGGCCGGCCTTTTCCTGGGATAATACAAGATACGACGACAATGAAATCGAAGTTAAGGTTATGCACCAGATCGGTGACAACCGGTTTTTTTGTCCAGCACTCTTGGATAATATCCTTTGGTACAGTTTGGATAATATAGTAACGCTGATATCACCACCAACTCCAGTAATCAAACGACATCATCAGGTTGACAAGTTGATATGAAAAGCAGTAGCTGAAAAGCTTAATCTTTAAAACCAAACTGGTTATTTCTTGGCTGGTTAATATTTAATGTTTTTTACATTTTCTCTACTGTTTAAAGTGTTTGTAAGAAGTTAAAATGAATTTCAAGTATTGGTTGTAAGTTAAAGAAACCGCTGTTTTGGTGTTTATGATTAAATTGACTGTAATATACTTGGATTTTGAATCTTTAAATTTATTATATATTTATTGTTATTTTAAACTTATACTTTTTGTCAGTAATATTACATTACATTAAATGTAGTGCATTATGTGCTAGTTAACGCAAGTTTGTCAAACAAATGTTTTTATTTATTGTCCATTACTTCAGAGTATTATTCTTGAATAAATGGGTGCATAATGCTTATTGAGAATGAAAATAGTCATTACTATGATATTCTTGTAATTGATATTACAGGTTATCATTACCGCCACGCTGTGTCATTACCAAACATGCTGAAGAATCTGCAAAATATTCATATTCAATTTACCATTATATGAAATTATTGAATAACTTACACATTTAGGCTCAGTTGTTGTATCCTATAGTAAAATAAAATGTTGTTATTGAATATTTGATTTGTTATTGATTGTTTCTTGAAGTAAAACAGATGAGTTTTATGCTGTCATAAAGAATGTACACGTTTTTAATATATATAACAACAAATAAAGCAACATAATATCAATTTTGCATTATTAGTATGAATAATATAATTACTGTAATTGGTCTTGATAAAAATCAATTTGAAATTAAAATAATTTTTCCTAAAATGATGTCAAATTGAAAGTGATGGTAATGACATATAAGCAATTTCTTGGTAGGTAGTCGGTATACACTTTAATGTCTTACGGTCATAATAGTGCATAAACATTACGATATGTTTTAGTTTTGGCACCTTCGAGTATTATACTTGAATGTGAGTTGTTAAAAAAATGTGTTTAATACCAATTTTTTTTTGATGTTTATTAAAGTCATTTGTGCCTCCAATTGTAAAATCAACCATACCAGTGTTGAGAAATCTCAACATGTGGCTGCAAGCTCAAACAAGGGAGGTGTACAGTTCAACAGATCTGCCACTGATATGGTCAGCTATGAAGACCTGATTGTAGCACAGTACTTGGACGAGCTGAGAAGAACGAAGAGTGAACTCCGAAAAGAAAGAGAGTAAGAGAATTTCTACATCTATTTAATCTGAAAAGATTTTGTCAAAATACTTCTATATATTCATTCAACAACTATAGACTATATAAATGTACTTTAGGAGCACTGGAAATAAGCTTGGTGTCATTTTTGAAAGTCTTTGATTTTAATGGTGAACATATTAACTAGCATGATATTGGAATTAATATTAGCTTATCTTCTATTTCTTTTATATTTTTACTCAAATCCTTTTCAACATTTCTTCATTAATCTTTCTATTCTCAGGGTTCCACCATCACCATACCTTCAACGGCTTCCACATTCTCACTTGTTTTCTTCCATGAAGTATGGACGACGACGACCAGCATCTGCACATGCTCCATCCCACAGGCAGGCAGGAAAGCCAAAAATTGATGCTAAATTTATTGCTGATCCTAACCTGTGGGATCCAGAGAGTCCAAGACATGAGAAGTCTCGCATGAAGACCAGACCAGCAAGCGCACCCATCAAGAGGACACGGTACATTAATATTTTATTTATATTAGGGTTAGATGCTTTGCTGCTTCAGAACCAAAAGGGTGGAAGTCTGGGTTTGGCATTTACTAGTATCACTGAATGCCACTAAGTGAGCTGCATTTGGTGCACAAATGGTTATGTAAATTTTGAAGCAATCCCACACTTATCTTGAAATCAAAAGATATTCCACACAGAACTTGTGTCTATGTGAGAAGCAGTTTTTTGCCCTTTTCTCCATTAACTGCTTCCCCAACATACACCCTTTTGGTTCTGAAGCAGCAGTTTCTTTTTTGGAAGTATTGCATGTAAATACTCAGCAGCATAATGTTATACTTTAGATCATATATATCAGTAGTAAATATTTATTACAAACGTTGTAAAAGGAGCTAACATGGGTGTCTATGCGTACAGCCCCTTTGTCCACTGATTTATTTATATTTGATCCACTGACCCAATATGGAAATGAAAGAAAACATCAAGTATAAATCTTTATACTCAGAACTGCCACTGCTTACTAAAGACATACCTCCACCAACTTAGGCTGGGACAGGTAGGACAATGTCCCTGTAACAGTGAGCTCCAGACACAAAAAGCACATCCTCCAATTCTGCTCACTCATCCAAGACCAAAGGAAGAACAATATTTTGTTTGTGCTTGTGCCTCAAGAATCAAATGACCATGTAGCTCATTTAAAAGCTTATTATATCTAGTTTATTTTATGTTTACTGCATTCTGTGCCTATCAAATGAAAGTCCTTTATATTTTGGGACATTGACAAGGATAGTTGTTACCTTTAAACTGAAAGGTATATTTTTTATAATAATTTATAATTATTATAACATTTGTACAATATTTCTATAATAATTTTTTTGTTTTGTTTTTAGACCGATATCTGCTGTTTCTTCAAATTACAGTTACTATGGAATTTACCGACCTCTTTCAGGTAGGTTGATATAATACGTGATGCAATTTGTTTCACCTGAAAAAACAAACTTGAAACTATTTATTTGTTTCAGTATTTAAATATGTAATTTGAATGGATTGTGATTTTAAAGCTTCAGATAATTACAGAATTGTAGGTTTTCAGAAGTTTGAATTGACATAATTATGAGACCTATTAATTTTTTATATTAATTTGTTTTTTAACAATAGCATGTTACACTGAGGCTCACTCTTGTTATAGGGAAGAAGACAAAATCTTTGTATAAGCAACAGCCACACATCATTCGAGTAACAGCATACAAGAATGGCTCAAGAGATACTTGTTGCAGAGCTGCTGCACCAACTATGAAAATGGTAATTAAAGATGCTTAACCTAATTTGCAGGAACATGTCCTTGTTGTTCATTATGACCAAAAACACCTTTTTTGGCACAAATACAAGTAATATGAAGTTTTAAATAGTAAAAACAAAATTTGTGATATCCACAGTTTTAAAATATGTTTAGTTAATTGACATACTAGAGTCGGTGTTTTCACATTTTGCTTGTGGAGGAAATATACATAGGCCGTATATATTTTGGTTTTGTTTTATAAAATACAGATATATTTGTTATCCAACTAAATTCATAGCATTTGTTTAGAGTTATATTGCTCATAAATAGTGAAAGTTTCTTATTTTGTTTATGTTCAATACTTATATATCCTTGTTAACTGTCTAAAACAATTTTAACACCTGAAAGCTACTCCTAACTTGGTATTCTATTTTTGTAATATTTGTGGTTTTCATACACATATATTTAATTTATATATAATAATTTAAATATTATTTACAATTTGTTCAGTATTCAGAAAATTTTACTCTTATGAAATTATCCACAAAGATATATAGTTTCAGATTAGGTTAAAGTTTTGAAGCATAATTAAATTCTTATAGTATCTATTAAATATTTCAGCTACTGGAGTTTCTGACAGACAAGTTGGGATTGGGCTTTGCTGCTCGTAGGATTTTTCTTGAGGATGGCATTGAGATTTTTGATACAAGAGACATCCCGCCATATGCAGAAATATATGTATCCATGGGTGAGCCATATAGAGACCCACAGAAACCTACAAAACGTAAGAAATGCCAAGCTGTTTATATTAATCCAGACATCATAAATTAATTCTAACCTGTAAATTTCAGTTTACCTCTAACAAATGTGAACATGACTAACCTGTATAATAGTTTGGATTTTATTTATATTAAATGTATAAAATAATTTCCTCTTTTTTTTATCATCCATAGTACTAAAAATACATGGCAAACTTTATTTTGTATAAAATAATCACTAAGTAACCAAAGAAGGAGCTTAGCTTCACACAATTTTTCAGCATATATTATAGATTTCTGGCTACATGACCAAAGAATTCCTTTCTAGTAAATTTAGTGATTTTTATCAATATTTTGAACATAGAACGTTCACAGAATGATAAAACAATGTTACAGTCAGATAATTTTGTAAATATTCTGTGAGTGTCATGCTGGGAAAGTGTTGTGATAGGGTTCAGTTATACAGCTCATCCTGTTTCAAAGGGATTATAATTATTGTACTGATGATAATCTTTATTTAGATAAGTAAATGTGTACCATCAGCTGTTTTCTGTAACTTTTCTGTGTTCTTCTTACTCTTCTTTCAGGAAATCTGATTTTACGCAATGGTGCTGTGTGGACTCTGTCAGGAATTATACTTCCAGAAGAAGGAAAGAAGAGAAAAACAAAATCAAAATTGTCCAAGCGTATGAGGTATTAAATAATTACTTTGGTTATTCAGACATAATTAGAGAAAAGCATTTTCTGTTGATATAGAATGATTAAATCATGGTGTCCAGATGAATATAACATAAGGCCAGTGAATAACCACCAGCCTAGAAAAGGCACTTTAGGGCTGCCTCCAGGATGAAATTGCTAGCTCAACTAGTTTCTACACTTCATGTTAAACCCAATGAGAACTTTTGGTACCAGTCAAATTGCTATGTAGTGACCACATATGCTAGCCTGTCCTGAAGACAAGACAGATATGTTCTCTTGTAATGTATTTTTAGACTCTGTATAAAATCTTTTGGGGTGGTTTATTTTGCTTTTTCGCTTGTTTTTTTTTTTCTCCTTCATATATTCAGCTATGATATCCAAGGAAGTTTCTTTTTCTCATCATGCATTTTCACTGGTCTTTATTTTTAACAAATAAAAATAAATTTGTGAGATACATGTATAACTACTACATACATATGCAGCATAAATTTTAAATGTCTTTACAGAACTCTTGTTGAACAGAAGAGAGTGAGAATTATCATCTGTAGGAATGGATACAGTCAGGAATCATGTGAAGTTGTAGCAGAGCTCACCAAAATTGAAGAGGTATAGTCCACTTGTGTTTGTAGCATTACTAATTATCTAATTTGGATTAGCAGAGCAAGATCTAACTCAGTATTTAAACATTAGCTGATATTTGAGAGATTGAAGGATCAGTCCTTATCAGTTGATCTAGTAACGCTATATGACTGGTACATGAAAGGTTGTGATTGTGCCTTTGTTGTGGAAGTAACTTCTGTTGATAATGTGTTACAAATACTGTTTGTGACATCCGATTATACAATATTATCAATTTGTAAGTCAATGTAGTAGTCTTGTTCTTGCTAAAATCATGATAGACTATTTTTATTGTTTTTGAGTCGAACAATCTTATCAGTTATTTATTACCCCCATGGGCACTCATAACCCGGTATATATTTGTGGTTATTTTCCCACTGAGAAAATATCAGCATGGGTTTAACAGGGTATTTCATTGGGTCCGACTGACAAATTAAATATTTTTTTATTTATTTAGTTTCTAGTTGCCTGTACTGCCAAATTGGACATGCGGTCTCATGCCAGAGTTTTATATGACTGGGAAGGAAGGGAGATATCTGATCTTTCTGACAGTGA
Source organism: Symmetromphalus regularis (assembly GCA_032355785.1). NCBI lineage: Eukaryota > Metazoa > Mollusca > Gastropoda > Neomphalida > Neomphalidae > Symmetromphalus > Symmetromphalus regularis. The sequence goes on from JAULBS010130058.1 coordinate 6,154, forward strand.
GTTCATTTGTTTCTTTTATGTACTTCTGTTCTACTCCATCTCCTTTTTGACTCATTTAGAAAAAGAAAATGTTTAAATAACGTTTTTGTTTTTTTACAGCCCCCCACCCCCCCACCCAACTTATTTTTGAGAAAAAAAAATGGAGTATTTTTTTGGATAATTTTTTAAAAGGAACAAAAATCAATCAGACTGAGTTTTCCTCATGAGATGTGAGTACAATATTACACAATTTTTGTACTGTTAATGTGTGTATTTTATTTTTCTAGCTCCTATTCTTGATGACTGTCTGCATGCTGGAGGGACCCTGATTCTTGGACCACTGTGGGTGTCTGCAGGTGAAGGTTTCAGCCCTACTGGAACAAAGAACTTCATTGAACAAACAATCTTTGTTGTTAAAAGCAAGCTGGCAACTGTTACCATTAGGAAAACCCAGGTAAATATGTGCTGTTTATTCTGTCAATCACTTACTGATAACTTTTCCTAATTCCTATGGAATTCTCTTGATTTTTTTTATTTGGGGAAAATGCATTGCTGTAGTTTATGGGACTTGAGTTTTTTAATATGGAACTAAACAGAATTATGCACCCTTTCCTGGTAGCTTTTAAATATAAGTGACTGTTAATCCTTGATGTATTTAATTATATATTAAGATATAATTATGTAGGTTATAAAGACTGTAATGTTTTTCATCTATTAATTGTTACCCATAAGGGATGGTCTTTATATAAGCTTTTTTCCATTTGTATTTATTGTCTTGGAAGATTTTCAAATTATGAAACACACAAGGGGTACAACTGCAAATGTAAATGTTCTTTATATGGCATGACATTGTGAATCATGAAGTTGAACCTTTTTATTATTTTTCTGAATATCATAGATGAGTTACGATTAGATTGCTTTTATTTCTAGATTGACCTTGCTCTCAAAGAAGAGAAAGAAAGTGTCACTGATAAATCCATCTTGTCCATGTCATCAGATCAGCTGTATGAAGCTGTAGAAAAGGTAATAAATATATAGAATATTATAGGTATTTATAATTATTATAACACGCGTGTAAAAATTAACAAAACCGTGGTGTCCTTAGAGATATTCTAAAGATGTTAATTTCACAAAATGGAAAGAACATCCTGATAGAATTGTGATAAAAAATAACTAAATGTTGGATACTATAAATATCTATTATTTTGTTAATAATGTATGTTGTTTATTAAATGATAAATAAACTTTAGATAGATGTGCCAATAGTAGAATCTTTTGAAAGGGAAAATTGTAGTTTTACTGTATATTTTATATAATAAAGGGGAAAATAGATTTGTGTCTTTGAGTTATTTTTAAAACAGTAATTATACTAATTATAGTTTCATTAAACACAAGGGGACATGATATATATCACTTAGGGACTGTTAATGTTTATTCTCAATATAATAATTGGATTTGACACATTTTTTCCCCATCCTCTGGTCCAAATATTGCTGATATTTTATGTATTAAAAAATTAAAAAATGACTTTTAAATATACACACTCACACACCTTTCAGGTCATGAAAAACCTCAACATTTATGGTCCTTTATCATGAAACACATTTTTAAGATGATTTAATTAACAGTGATTTATTTATTGTTTTTAATACAGGTTGAAAGTAAAATGGATCAGCTGAACGAAACATTGAAAATGTTAAAAACCAAATTGAAGAATCTCAAGGAGGAGGTTGGGAAGGAAGAGGTTTGGAGTTTATTTTCAAGCAATAGAGACATCGTTATTTTTTGTTTACTAGTTAGATTTTTAGGGTTTTTTATTTGTGTTGTGGTTGTTAGTTTGAAAACTCCATTTTGGTTATGTGTTTCCTTGTGGTTTTATCTCCTACATGTGTATGATTGAGATTGAGAGAGAGATTGAGAGAGATCATTTTGAGGGTTTTTTTTTATTTGAGAGAATTCCATTTTTGTTTCTTCAGTTTCTTGTCATGAGAATTTTCCTTCCCTATCCACATATTTAGTATTTGACCATGTTCTGTAATTTTGTGTTTGTATATTGGTGTTACCTTTGTCATTTGAGGTTCAAGACATGGTGATTATTCTGTTGCAAATCAATTATCTACAACTGATGTATTAAATAAAATGATGCCATGTACTAAAATGAACTTTTATTAACACCACATTCATGTTTTAGCTTTTGTTTTAGACTTTCTGGTTTCTGTGATAATTGATTTCATTTTTTACTTCATGATTTATTGTATTAAGTTTTACTTTTGAAGTATTTTGATTGCAGGCTATGGGAATAAGCTACAAAATGACACATATCAAAAAGATGAGTGGTGATGATAGACTTGTGGGGACAAAGGGTTTGAAGTTAAAGGTAAGTGATAGGTTATTGCAATATTATGAGTATGATTATGATTTAAAAGATAAATATGTATTATGATACACCCTACCTGTACTGATGCATTTAGTAATTTCTGAAAACATCTGTTATCAATCTGAAATTCTGATATTTGGATAATATTAATTTGCTTTGACTAACCAGTTGATTGTTGTGAACTTGAGGTGATCCATATTGATACATTTTGAAGGTTTAATCATTAAACTTGGACTTGTATCATCTGTAGTCTTTATTTTACTTTTGATGTTGCAAATATAATAATTTTCTTTCAGATTTTTGAAAATGGAAAAGCGGACAATGACCAGGCATTTTTCTTCAATCTGCGAGAGGCATTGAAAGGTGTTGATACTAAGGACAAAGGCAAACTTATGCAACGAGTAAGACTGATTTTGGCTCAGTGGGCCATATCTTTTGTTACCATGAGCTCATTAAAGTTTAGACTCTAAGATTAAACATAAAGTCTAAGTTTAAGATGACATAAATTTTATAAGTACAGGGCCTGTCCTATTTTTAATTAAATTGTAATATAGTCATCGGTAGATTCCATATTGATTGATTTATTTTAACATATTTATTCCAATTTTTGAACCTTTTTAAATAAGAAATACATGCATTCAGCAAAATTGTTTATTCACTCTAAAACCAAATATTGAAGTTATGTCATTGGGTTTGTTTTATTTCCAGCTTCTTGATGAAATTTCCAACACCAATTTCTCAAACTCTACAGCATCTCCTAAACTGAATGCAGTTGCCCAACGACTGTATGACAAGTTTGGTCATGAGATTACAAACGTCATGTCTCTAGAGTCTGACCAAAAGGTGTGGGTATCTTATGGAGAACCTTATGTCTGTCCATTCAGTAAGTGTGTAACCCTTCTCTCAATTTTATTTTGTTCAGTCTAATTCAGTTTTTTTTTTAGCTTATTGCAATCTTTAGGGTCATCCATGGCTATTGTCAACATTTTTCTATTTGTACACAGCATATGCTGGGGGGGAAGTAGAAATCAAGGTCTGGTTATGATTATAAATTCATTATTAAAATGTTAATTGAAATTACTCCAAATTGTACCCAATGTGTACTAATTGGAGGGTGGGTGGGAGGTTGAATTAAAAATTAGTATACTCTTTATGAATAGAAAAATGTTGATTGTCAATGACCCCCTTTCTTGAGTGAACTATTTTTATCACTTTTGTGTGTCGTTGGTTGAACTTTTCATCTGCTTCACCCGATAGCCAGTTTTCTGGGGGATTTTTCTGATTTGTTTTTAATCTATTAATTCTCATGGGGGGAATTGGTTAAGACACTTTATTTATTACATTTATTTTTTGCAGTGCTATTTGCAATTTATAATATGCCGCATTTACTGTTTTATACACCGACCATATGAAATAGCTCATAAATGTTCTTAATATAGACTCAGTGAATCATTATTTATAGTCAGTAATGGAAAATTGTAATTAATAAGTTGGTTCTTGGATGTAACTAACCACTCATTGATTATTTTAGCTAATCAGATAACAATTTCTTCCTTCCTCCATTCATGCATTCATTCATTCATTTCCCAAAACTATTTGTTTGATTGTTCCACTTTTCAAAAGATGTTTTATTCGAAAATGTAAATTTTTATAATTTTGGAGCTAGTCCCTTCAGTTTATTATTTTTCTTAAAATATATTGTTTCAAGTAATATGTTAAATCAACAAACCAAATTCATCTCCATAACCAATTCTAGACCTAAATGCTTGAATCTTATTCTAAAATTATTTCAACACTATTTACAGCACACCAACATTATGACAACTGCACATGATAAACATCTGTAGAAAAACAGTCTGGCTCCAGTTTATTGAATTAAATGTTAAAAATGTTTTCAGCATACTGTTTGGAGGCTTTCTTTGATAAAGCTTCTAGGCTTGACTGGCTTCAGTATATTAAATTAAATGTTTAAAATGTTTTCAGCATATTGTTTGGAGGCTTTCTTTGATAAAGCTTCTAGGCTTGACAGGCTTCAGTATATTAAATTAAATATTTAAAATGTTTTCTGCGTACTGTTTGAAGGCTTTCTTTGATAAAGCTTCTAGGCTTTACTGGTTTCAGTTTATTAAATTAAATGTTTAAAATGTTTTCAGCATACTGTTTGAAGGCTTTCTTTGTAGGCTTGACTGGTTTCAGTTTATTAAATTAAATGTTTAAAATATTTTCAGCATACTGTTTGGAGGCTTTCTTTGATAAAGCCTCTAGACTTGAGGTGGAAGGTGTTGAGCACATCGTGAGGGAACAAATTATGCAGGAAGATACAGAAGGAACAGAAGAGTATGTATATATAGTTCATTAGCTGAGTATATTTTAATATAGTCAGTATCATAAATAAAAAATGCATCAGGTGTGCACCTAGCAAGTATAATACATAATTTTTATTCCAAATATGATATTGACAATATTGAAACACACTTGGCTACTAATTTATTTATTATATTGTTAATGTTTTATGAATTTTATTTTACTAATTGCAGCATTTATCTGGCATTACTTATTTTAAAACAAGCTTTTTTAAAAATAAAGTTGAAGGCAATGACATCAAAATATTTATTAGTAAGATGTTATGTCATTTTTGTGAACAGCTCATTTATTCCTATTGGTCATAATATGACAAAATATGAATACAATTGATACTTATTTTTATATTCCTCTTTAATTTTAATTTTATTCTGAACTTCAATCATGCTAACTGGGAGGTGACCATTGGTTTCCATATGATGTGTATGTTCTCTAATTTTCATTTTATTCTGATCTACAGTCACACTCACTGGGAGGCGACCATTGGTTTTCCAATGATGTATGAACAAGGCAGAAACACAGCAATTGTACAGGATGAGGAGAAAGCCAAGTGGATGCTGGAATTTGCTGAAGTTGATAACAGAGGATGTTATCTCCTCAATAAAGTGAGTAACAGTGGAATAATGTTCATATTACATCATGATTTTATTACATCACTTTATTATATAAGGTACGTAATGTGGAAATTGTACTATTAAAAATGTTTTTTGCTTGTTATATGCAATACATTAAAATTTGTGGCATGAAAACCTGAAATTTGTATTGGCGTATATTATAATAGAGTATTACTTTAAAAACAGCATGCTGTATAAATGTCAAAAGTTGTCTTTTTTAGATGATGCTGGTTCGTTTTAACAAAATAAAATAAAAAAAATGTTGGTCTATATTTTCCAAATATTTGTGGGAAAGAGAAAAAAAAAATTCATTCATTGTACGCAATGGTACTAATATTTGTTATTTTTATTTAATTTAAAAAAATGTTTGTTGTAATATTGCTTTTTACAGTATATATCAGCTTTTGGATTTTTTTTAGTAACATTAAAAAGTAAAATTATATTTTTATTTCACATTGATGATTTGGAGGGTCTGCAGCTATGTAAACTAAATACTGTAATAAAAAGTGAAAGGTATTATCCATTTTGTACATGTTCCATGTGTTTTGTACAAGATTTTTATATAAGTTGGTTGGTTAGTATTATACATATACTATTATAAAAGCATTATAATAATAATGTATTTTTAGAAAAAGCTGGATCTTTGTTTGTACCCTGAGCTGATAGTGAATGATAAGTTCAAACGACATGATGACCCAGACAGAAAAACCGATGAAGGTTTGATGCAGAAAATGAGGGAGTCACAGATATGGGTGATAACTGAGGTAGAATACTGTTATAGTGTTATTAAATATATTATTAATAAACAATATTAACCAAACCTGTGATAATAAAGTTCAAAGTTTGGACTCTTTTCTTATACTAATCATCAAAATATGGATAGATAGGCCAATTTTAATACAATAGTATTAAAATACAATAACATTTGAAATAAGACTGAGTATTTGTTTGAAATGGTCACACACCCTCCTTTTTGATCATTTCTCATTTCTGTTGAAATTTGTTACATTTACACATGGCTTGCTTAAGTTGTATTTTACATTATTCATTTTTCATTTTCTACAACCCCTGAAATTACCTGCAGCAATTGGCAATGCCATAGAGATTGGAGTAGAGTTTTTCATTCTCTGAAGCATGGTTGTTTTGCCACAGGCCAAAAAAAAATTATTATATATTTTTTTCTTATTATTAAATAATAAAGTATACTTTACACTGAAATTGCTGTGGAAAATGCTGTGGACACTATTTCTCCACAACATTTATTTGGCCGTGGACATTTTCTTAATTGCAGAGGATTATATCTATAAATTAACATAATTTAAAAGGAGACATTTAATGTTTATTATTAATTGTCTATTCCTTTATTTTAAGTTGTTACTGTTTAACCAGTAAATCAATCATTATTCTCAAACAGTGTAGCAGATTATTTTAATTTTTGTTTTTCACTAATAATCATTTATTGTACTCTATGAATTTGATAATAAACATAAATTGAGTGAGTATTTCTTGTTCTGCAGGCTGGCTATATCATCTGTAAGTACATGCCTCAGCTGTGTCTTGGTGTATCAGACACCCAGATAGACGGAAATCTGTTCGGCAAGAGTGTCGCCATCAAGGGCTTCATTGTCACCCTTCAGAAGAAGATGACACAGAATCCAAACCAGATGTGGAACTTCAGTCCTGAAGGAACCATTTCTGCCTCTGTAAGTTTATTATTATTGTAATTGTATTACAATCTAGTAATTTGGAAGAATGCTGGCAGCATCTACATGTCAAACTGCTTCTTCTAATTACCAGTTTATATAGTTATATCCCTAATGTCAAGAAAAATATACATTGTTGTTATGGTTCTTTTTTCTTATTGTCTGTATCTACTTCAGTTAGTTTGTCCTGTTTTGTTATACATTGTATTTACAGTAAAGTACTCTTACAAAGAACATGCTTATAACAAACTACTGGATAGAACGAACTGATCGTAAAGTCCCGTTT
>JAULBS010130069.1:0-13472 GCA_032355785.1 Symmetromphalus regularis
ATCCTTGAATATATTTACAACAAACAAAACAGACCTATGTCTCCTTAATAAGTAGTTCCGTTATTAGTTCGCCGGAACGGCGTATGTAGAAATCGTCTATACCCACGGGTCGGACAGATTTATCTAGCCCTAGGGTCAGACAGATTTTTATAGCACTATGCAAAAGCTGGATAACCCTGTCCAGTGGGCAAGAAAAATTATTTATTAGTGTTAAGTTGAGAGCGCCATTTCATAACGAAAAAAAACTAGTAAACCATTATGATGAATTCATGAATAATTAATCATCAGAAAAGTTCGACTTATAAAGAAGTCACAATTGTCGGCATTTTCATATTCGTACAAACCGCATATTCTTTGGGGAGGGTGGGGGTTTTAGTTCAAGGCCAGCGTATGAATTTATTTTAATCATTAAAATGACGATTGAAATATAGTTTGCGGTAGTTCAGTGGTTAAGTTATAGAACACGCGGCTGGTAGGTACTGGTATCAAATCTCAGTCGAGGCAGGATTTTCAATTTCAGTATCAGATCCAAGCCAGAGGCAGAGTCAGTGTTCCGCAAGGCTTGAATTTTTTTTTTTTCTTTTTTTTTTTAATGGTGCGTTGTTTAAACAAAAAAAAATTAATCTGAAGTTGAATCATTTCTTTTCATAGGTATGAATATAGAATTAGCAGGGGCGTTGGAGCTGGGGGGGGGGACGGCTGCGGCCACCACCCTCATAATTCTCATAAATATGTTCATCGTTGAATTATTCACCAGCAAATTCTGATATTCAGAAACGGGAGCAGCCTCCCCCCCCCCCATCCCTACTAATTTTGTGTCAACGCCCCAGAGTATGCAGGCACATTGCCGTTAAATGAGTAAAATTGAGAAAGTTAATTTTATACCAAATTTTATTTTCCCCACCTAAGACATTTTGTAACCTTTCTTTCCCTTCCTCCTACCTATTTTTTGAGGGCCTATGTTTGAGAAACTAAAAATAAAATAAAAAATCTGGCCAAAGTATGTACTATAGAGTGTATAAAGTTTCCAAAGTGTTCTCTTCATTTATACGAACAACTATCTCCCAATAAAAAATAATTGAAACGCTCTGAAAACGCTTCAGACATGATGGTCATGTTTTGTACCAGTCACGTTTCGCCACTTGTCTGCCGGCCTCCCTATTGACCTACTGTCGTCCACGACAATGGCGGTGTTGGGCGCCGGAAGACGTAATGACTTCACACATCTCCGCTTAGACTCGGATTCCTGCCAGATGGCTCTGTGAATACTAAACTACAATAAAGCCAAGTTCTGTGGTTTATTGTTGTCTTGGATTGATACTGTTATGCGTCAGTAACATCAGCTGTGCACGGCGCTCTACAGAAGAATAATCATCCGCTTCCCGACTCGTCAGGAAGCCGGCAAGCAAATCGATCTAGTTGTCACAGTCATTTCAGAGTTAATGAACACGTGTGTTACGTCACACCAGAACAACCCTTGCAATTTAGAAAATGTCCACGGCAAAATAAATGCTGTGGAGAAATAGTGCGAAAGTTTTAGCGTAAAGTATATTTTACTTTTAATAATAATAATAATAAAGACACCTTGAAAAAGGAAAAAAAATTGCCGCTGATAATGAAAAAAATCCTCGGCAATCTCCACGGCATTGCCGATCGCCGCGGGCAATTTCAGGGGTTGTAGAAGCACTTACTTAGTACACATGGTGTTGTGGACCGCCTCCCTTCTTGCTATCTATCCAGTAATATGGTCTAATCAATCAAAACGTTGTGCTTCTATTATGAAATAGTTTTATGTAGTTCAATCAAAAGTCGTGCTACAGTTATGAAATAGTATTATGTAGTTCGATCAGCAGTCGTGCTACTGTTATGAAAGTTGTATGTAGTTCAATAAAACGTGCTACTTAACAAAAAAAAATCACACACCTTTATTAATGTAACAAAATAGCTCAATCAGAAGTCGTGTTTCTTTATGAAATAGTATTGTGTAGTTCCTTTGCTTAAATGCTAATAATTATGATGATGTCATCCTCCTACTACTATTATGACAGTTCAATCAAAACGCGTGATACCATCATGGTTGAGTATTATTATATTGTTATGACGTGGTGTAATTAAAGATTGTGGTAATCTTACCACACAGTTAAATGCATACTCCCACGGACCCTTGACCTAATTAATTTGCAAACAAAGAATTAATTTTAAATACAAATATTTCATTTGTCCATAAAAATACTTTATCCAACTACTTACATAACCACAGCGTCTCGCTTATTATCAATATTTAAAAAATAATAATTAATTATGCTCACGAACTAATAACTCATAAACCATAATCTCGACAGGGAATTCCCTATACCATGGTTCAGGTAAAACGTCTTGCGTGATATAGAAGCGATATCTAGTATCACAAAAGCATGTAAGTTTCATTCGTAATTAATATATAAAGCACAAAGGCCCTTAAATTCCGTAGGAATATGTCTTTAAGTTTTGTTACTTATTTCAGTGATGTCATACTAGTGTTATGACGTCTCATTAAAATGTTTTGACTGGGCATCATCATTCAATCGAAACACGTGCTACGATTTTGATATTATTCATTCCATCTAAACAACAAAACTAGTGTCAACGAAAAGCTAAGGACGTTTGTGAGAGGAAAATTGTGAAATACAACATGGTTAAATAAATCCGTTTTTGTTCATATAAATTACCATTAGAACCTACATAGCTTTAACAAAAGCCGAGTCAGTAGCGTAGCTTCCATTAAGGCAATGAGACAACTGCCTCATTAGATTTTTTTTGCAGAAAACAAATTAATGTGATTAATATAAAAGTTGATTAAAATACGAGAAATAACTAGCATTGCCTTACTAGAAAAAAGACCCAAGCTACTTCAATGCGAGTAACTGTCTTTCATCAAGTTATCCGTCTATAAAATACACAAAAATATTCCCAAATCATCCTTATGTTCAGGACCAGATGTTAAACCCAGTGAGAATATTTGGAACCAGTGAATAACTACGTAGCGCTCGTAAAGACTAGGCTTTGCCGAACGTACGTTTGTTTACTGCTGATTTTTATTTTATTTTTTAATTATGCTCCAGTCACACTGGCGGAAAACAGACTTACGGATTCTTACGTTTCGCCACGCAAGAGAAAATTTATAATTACGTAACCAGTAAGTAGATAAAAGTGCGGTCACGTAGACAAACGCCACATTACGTAAATGAAAGTGGACATTCTGTGGGGCGAAAAAAAAAAATTAATTTTTAAAATTTTCCACTTTCTGTAACGGAAAATCATAAACGTAATAGAACGCCGCATTATGTAAGCTTGCGTACCGCTACGTTCATTGACGTAATGATAAGTAGACTGTACGTGACCAAAGAGGAACACTTAAATAACGTATTCAGACGTCACACAACGCTTACGGCAATTTACGTTTCACAACGGATTTATCGCAGCGTAGACATACGCATCTGTACTGTTGTACGCAATCGTGTTATAACGTAAGATGACTTATTACAACGGATTTATCGCAGCATACACATACGCATCTGTACTGTTGTACGCAATCGTGTTATAACGTAAGATGAGTTATTACAACGGATTTATCGCAGCATACACATACGCATCTGTACTGTTGTCTATGCAATGGTGTATCTTCTACAGTGCAGTCGTGTTCTCTCTACGTTTTATAACGTAAGATGACTTATTACGTTTTATCACTTACTTCAACGTAAATTTCACTTTTCTCAACTGTTTGTTGCAACTTTCTGTGGCGTAGTATTACATGTCGACCACGGTTTCTAGACCTCACAAGTTCTCTTATGTAACCCAACGCAATTTCCACTTAATACTAAGGGAATCATGCGGATTTTTACGTGGTCTCCACTTTTCTCAATTCCGTACCAATACGCACGTATTTTTCCGCCTGTTGACTGGTACTTTTAGAGTCTGAATAACACTCATCTGGCACTATTAGGTATATCTAAAAAAAATCATTTTCATCTTCTTTTTTTTTTTTTCTTTTTTTTTAGGTACCTTCCAAAATAGCTTCTAATGTTTATGAATGAGACATTTCTGTAACACCTGATAAATACTTAATAATTGTGTAACCTTATACGTATATGAAATACATTGTTTCATTTTTTAAATTAATTTTTAACATGTTTCATGACACTTGAAGATACAGAGTGAAATCTAGTATCTCCATGGTTACAGAGTGAAATTTAGTATATCCATGGTTACAATCTGTCTATTGTCGTAACACTCTGTCCCTGTGTATATGAATCCAAATACCTAATTGCTTTTGTGAGAATCAAGCCTTTATGCAAATAACCTATTTAATTTCTATTTAAACGTAATACTGACTGTTGAGTTCCTTTGAATGGAAACTAGATCATAACAGATCGTATTGCGACGCTTTCATGCCAGAGGTGGAGACCTTGCCAAGAACATGACACGTTTTCAGTTCCTAATTGAAATATCCATATAAATCTGTACTTTACGTTTAAAAAAAAGCTATATTTGTGACAGAGACTTCGTGAGAACACGTTCTGCACGTTCTATATAGATAAGAGTACTTTTTTCATGCCTGGCAGCTGCCAAGCCTTTCTTCATAAAGCCTAAATAATGTATCATTCAGTTGGATCAAATCCTTTTTCGTCGTTCAGCTTGACGATTTGGCCTCTACGTACAGCATTTTTGATCGTTTAGAGCGCATCCATCACCCATAATATCCTATTTATACAGCACGATTCTATTCTGACACACAACTTGTTACATTCCAGAATTCCTTTAAGCTTTTTACTTTACAACTACGGCAGATTCTATTAATTCGTAATCTGTGTGCATATACGTATACATAATTAAGTAGACTATGTCTTTCTGCGCTTATGTGTCCGTGTTTTGACACATATGAATACAATGCATATCCTGTGACCAGGCTGGGGAAAGGATAAAGATCATAGTGTTCTGCCCTTGGGAAGAAGATGTAGTATGCATTACTTTGTTCTCTTCCATACACGAACTGACTGCAATTCGTGTGACAAACAAGGGGAAGTTTGTAGATCGTGGCTTTCTAACCTAGATAGAGCAAAAAACTTTTTTTTTTTTTAACGACGCTTCTAGAGCACACTGATTTTAATCTTTTTATCGGCTATTAGACGTCTATCATATGGTCATTCTGACATGTATTTTAGAGGAAACCCGCTGCCACTACATTGGCTACTCTTTCCGATAAGCAGCAAGGGGTCTTTTATATCCACCGTACCACAGACAGAACAGCACATACCAATGCATTTGGTGGACCAGTTGTAGACCACTGGTTGGAACGGAAAATAGCCCAAACTGCAAATGGGTCTACTGAGAAGGATCGATCCGACGACCGACCGGTTCACAGACGGACACGCTATCGTTTGAGCTACACCCCGCTCCGAACTACGTTTAAAAAGGCACGCCTTTAATTATATTCAAATAACAAAACTGTCAATTCAGGCAGTTTACTAGCAAAAATATAATAATTACAAAGTTAAATAATTAAAAATGCTTCCGACGGGAATTGGTAGCAATCCTAAAATAACAGTTTTGTTGAAATATATATAAGTTAACCATATTTTGACGTTTGATGTTTTGCTTAATGGAGACATGTACAGAGAAGTGTAAAGCGTGCACAGCATGAGTTTTATGGTTTTATGATTTTTTTCTTGTCTAATTTGATTAAACTGGATCGGAACAAACAATTGCATTTCTTTTGCTGTTCAGTATATAAATGGTATATTTTCAGTTAAATGCAAACAAAGATACTGTCAATTAAATAGAAAATATTAAAGAAGATACCATTTATTATCAAATTTATGTCCCAAGTGAAATAATGTTTCTTTGTCACGACCTTTGGCGAATGACAAAGCATACTATTTCACGAGGGTCATACATTTTCATTTATCAAATTTATGTCCTAAGTGAAATAATGTTTCTTTGTCACGAAATTTAGCGATTGACAAAGTATATTATTTCACAAGAGACATAAATTTGATAATAAATGGTAGTGGTTTTATGTATTGAGTGAGTAATATACTTTTGATATTGTAGAGTTAATTATGCCCTGTTTTCCGTTCCAACCAGTGATCCACAACTGGTTCATCAAAGGCAGAAGTATGTGCTGTACTGTCTGTGGGACGGTGCTTATAACATACCCCTTGCTGTTTATTGGAAAAAGTATCCAATGTGGCAGCAGCAGGTTTCGTCTAAATACATATGTCAGTATGACCATAATATTATGATTGACGTCCAATAGCCGATGATAATATAAAAATCAATGTGCTCTAGAGGCGTCGTTAAATAAAACAAACTTTGCTTTACTTTAGTTAATTATGCCAATATATTTGTAAGGATCGGGCATTAGCAATTGTTAATAACAAATATAATATGTAAAAATAGCAAAATATGCCAATTATAACTATGAGAGTGCATCTTTAAAGTGCAAGGAAAAGTAACCAATTTCACAAGTTATATTGAATATAGTATTATGAATTAACTCATACAATTATTTGGTTGAATAAAATGTATGTTGTCTGCAGGTGTTTTAAGCATATAATCTGAAATGAGGAAAAAATTATCTTAATGATAAGAGCACTAAATACAATATTGACACAACTGCCAGAGTAGGTTTATTTTCAAACTAGCTCACATTCTTAACAAATAATGCTACAACTCTTGCTGAGATAATACCACATTCAGTAAACTTTTTCAAAGCCATTCGTATTAAAGTGTGTTATGTCAGTATTTCATGTAGTAATGCGTGTGTTCAGCTGTCTAATTATAAGGATTATTGACATATGGAGTTAGTTAATGTGTTAAAACCAAAAAAACCCAACATTTAACACAATAAGTAACCCACTGTTTTTGAACGTTACATAGAATTTGCGACGCAAATGAATTAAGGCTTCTGTCAAAAGCATTCTTTGAATTTAACTGTTGTTGCGTGTTATTGTCAAACTTCTGTATTTTATAAACCACCCATGGGATCTACAAAACGATGTTTTCCCACAATCTGCAAAACAGGACCTAAAATAGGTCACTAGTCGTTATATACTCAGTTAAACAAATAAGGGAAAGTTTGGTGACAAATAAGTCATATATTGCGGAGGAATATTCTATTACCTCAAGACAGCTTAATTCGACTTGATTAAAAGTAACATGTTCTGGATATGGTCTTAGATCCAGTAGTCCGTTCTACAGCGCAAAGATAAAGACTTTGAATTTCAACTGTATAATGCTAGATCCCTCTTGATATAATGTTCGACCGTCATGACATTTGTGCAACAATAGCACGTGCATATCATACCATGCCCTTTAGGATCCCAAGTTTCAAGTCTCAACCCCATATAGTATAGATGGGACGTCCTTGGTAATGAAGTTCAAGAATGTCCGTACTATCTTCACAATTGTGATGAGCTAGTGCATGCTTTCAGCTCTCAGTAGTAGAGCATATCAGTGTGGAATGCCTATGTTCATCAATGACATCCAATATTGTTCTTCACAGTTATGTTGGATTACTAAACATATTTCTCACTAGCTGATTTTTCTTTTTATATTTTGGAAGTCGTTAAACATTCATTGATACATTCGCATCTCTCTCAATTATTTTGAAATGTTTTTATTATTATTATTATTTGTTAATGAAGATAATTACAGTCTTCTTTAATTATTTTCACCATATGGTCATTAAGGTGGATTTTAATCAGGTTTTACTCTATAGTTTATTTAATTGTCTTTCTTGCATGTTTGCTGAGATCATGTTGGGGAAAATAACCTGAACATTAAGTATGCAAAGGGTTTATGTGTAGATTTCATCTCAGTTCAGTTTCCTCTGATGAGAGTTATACCTTAAAGGAAAATGAAACAGTTATGCTTAACAAGGTTTCTAAAATTCGATTTCGTAATGACTTTTATGCAGAAAACAAATCTAGTAAAAGGGCGGCTCTTCGGTAATATCTTTAATGATGTACTATTCTATGTAATTAATTTGTAGCTATGGAAACGTCTTCACAGTTTGAATTATATTTGTCTAGACTTAATTATTTCATTTTTCATTTTATTTCTGAGTGATGGAAACAACATGCTGAAGGCATATCAGTGAGACATGCAGTTCTGAACAGGGTGGGGATTTTGGAGAGATTTGCAATGTAATCTAGGTCAGTGAGATGTGGTTCTGAACAGGGTGGGGATTTTGGAGAGATTTGCAATGCAATCTAGGTCAGTGAGAACAGGGTGGGGATTTTGGAGAGATTTGCAATGTAATCTAGGTCATTGACAACAGGGTGGGGATTTTGGAGAGATTTGCAAGGCAATCTGACATTCAAGCCATGATAGTCTGCTCGGAACACTAACGACTTTATTTAGATGGGGAAAACTAACGTTACGGTGTAATTAACATTGGCACTGTGTAAGACAGGGCACTGCAGCATATTATCACACCCCCACAGACATAATGCCCCTGTGTCACAGACACCATAACATATACTACTGTCATATTCAATCTGCAATGACTTCAGACCCCAAACCTGCTCCGTTCAAGTGGACCATAAAGAGAAAGGCTGGTTAATAACGTATGTCCTGAAATTGCCGGCAGTAATCGGCAGTGCCGTGGAGATTGCCACGGAATTTTTCATTCTCCGCGACAATTTTTTGCCGCAGACTAAATTGCTTTTCAATGAATATTTAAAAAAAAAAAACATTAAGTATATTTTAAGCAAAAAAAAATTCCGTTGAAGAAGGTGTGACGTATATATTTCGAGTCACGGGACGGGTATTCCCCCATTAGCTGTTCTTTTGAATCGCCTGAATATTTTTGTAGCTGCAAAACATTTCTTGAAATTTGAAGAATTCTAATTTTTAAATGTGAAATTTTTTTCGATCGGCTCTGCATGGAATTCGATATACCATGTTTCAGTTAAAAGTTTTGGGTGATATGAAAGCGAGATCTAGAATCACAAATGCATGAAAGTTTCATTCGTAATCAATATTTAGACCACAAAGCCCCTTAAATTCTGTGGAACTATGCCTTTAAACCTTGTTTGAATTCATTGCGTAAATTATTATTATAATTCATATTGGACGTAGCATTTATAAAAAATACTTCAATATGTACACGTACATCTGTGAAGTTTTTTACAAAACGAAATCCCACATGTATTGCTTTAATTGTGCAATGTACAAAGCTTTGAACAAAGACAGATGTTTCAGTTCGACCAACCCTATTAGTCTTCCACAACGAGATCCATACTAATTGGCTTCGGAAATAGATTCCTCTAATATACAATTTTACTTTCCGACAATATTGGATTTTCCTGCTGAGAGAATTAATTTCGCCTTGAGAAGGTTAAATGAAATTTCAACACGTCATTATTAACTAAACTGTCAGCAATTCTTCTTTTTAACTAGAATACAGATCTACGCGCTCATTTTAATTGTCTTCCTTCAGGCTTTTTTCTTGTAGCATAAGTTCTAAAAAAAATAATTAGGTATTGGAAACTATTTTAAGAAGAGGTACTGTTAACTTTAAATAATAATTTGTATAGTTCATTGTTCAAGTATATAAATAGAAGCCTTAGAATAATAGCCTTCTAACTTGATAGATTTGATGTACAAGATAGAATTGACGTTAAATTAAAAAAAAAAAAAAATTCATTAGTATTTCTTTTTCAATGACACCCCAGCATATATCATAGGCGCGGTGGTTAAGCTGTCGGACTCGAGGCTGGTAGGTACTGAGATCAAATCTCAGTCGTGGCATGTGATTTTTAATCAAGACTAATTGTTATAAAATTATTTTCCAACACCTATATTTCCTGATTATGTTTGGAAAGCAATTAAATCTTTAGCCAACCCTTGATTTCTAGTTCATTTCTGAAATGTATAAAATTTACATCGTTATGTTTACACTGCCCCCACTCTTGTACTTCTAATGGAGTGCAACACAACATTCACACATTTGCTGTTTGTGACACTGTGTTATCAAGCCTGACCAAGTCTAAAAGTATGTCGGTCGTCAATGTGTTCTAAAGAGATATTTTCATAAAACGACACCAAGGAGGGATTTTAAAAATTACTATTTATGTGAAACATGGAGAGATAGAGGACATAATAGTATAATTCTAAATACAGTATTATGTGTCATGATGCATTCTGGGATATTTGTGAAAATATTGCTAGTCCAAGAAATGGGGAGTGGCTAACTAGCCAAGTGATGGTCTGTAAATCCGCCCATTAGCAGGATGACTAGACATTGCTACTTAAGTAGAATTTCTGGTTAAATGATGGGGGTCCTCGTGTAAACAGACAAACCAGGTCAATGACAGTTCGCTCTTATTCGCATTGTTTTATTTACAAAGCAGCGGCGGCGCATATGGTACGGTTGGTACGGTCATGACCGTACCACTTTTTGAAGAGGTACAGTCATGACCATACCACTTTTTGAAGAGGTACGGCCTGGCCGTACCACTGTTTTCTATTACTTCCTATTTCTGCATAAGTAACAGTTGTTCAGAAGCCCTGCTTGGTTGCCTTTGCCAATCTTAAGCCGTACCACTATTTTTACACTGTCTGAAGGATAGTGCATATAAAACATCCTTTGCTGCTTATCGATAAGAATAGCCGCATTAGTATGGCGGCAGCGGGTTTCGTCTCTCCTAACACTAATCTCTGTCCTGGATAGGAAGCTGAGCTGTGCGCCATGGACAGCGTGCTTTAACCTTAATTAGATATAAGCACGAAAATAAATACAACCAACCATGGAAGTTTCATGATAGTGATATCTATAGGAAAGGCAACTGCATTGCAATTAGTTGTCTGTTAGATTTGACTTGATTAATGCCCTTTATCATAGTCTATAAACGGTAATGTATTACCCTTTTTTATCTGTAATGAAATATGTGTAAGCTATACTTTATTAGACCCAGAGAAGATTTTACACGTCTGTAACGTTTTTTGTTTTGTTTTCGTTTTTTCTAGTTCGCTTATGTTTATTTTCCTGTCTACAGCTTTGACATTAGGCTACCCACATTATTGGTGGGTTTGGTTTTTTTGTGAGTGAAGTTGTTGTTTGTTGTTTTTTTTGTTTTTTCTTTTTTTTACATATAAATAATGTACACAATGTGTATTTGAAATGGGGACTGTCCATGTTAAATGTCGTAAGAAAGCAGGAGGGCAACTGGTAATACTGGAAACGAATATAATATAATCGTATGAAAGTCAAATGAACTATTGAAGGTATTTAGATTGATTAAATGTAACTTGAAGACAATAGCTGTAACTGCAACATCTTGTTCAAGTGAAACATGAACTGATCCTGCATTTACGTCACAGTTAAATATAAATCCCATTCATTGTGGCACAGTACTTTATTAGACGTAACAGCTTTAATTATAATGCTCTGTGTAATACAATATCATGTCGCTGTTCGGTTGGTTAATGATGACGCATTCATTGCTCAACCTCGGAAACCCATTTGACAGTTCACATATTATATTTCAAAATATGCGTAGGAAAGTGATATTTGTGATGTAAACTGTATTTTAGTGATTACATAAGGCTTAGTGTCGTCTCTTGCTAATTTGTCAGCCGTGATAAAGTGCAATACCGAAGAAAAGAAACGATGACGTAATTACTGTCCCATTAATATTATACAGTCATTTTTGTTCTCTCTAAATACAGTCTGCTTGAAGGTAACGTTAATATACTTTTATTGCAAAGTAAAGTGTAGTTAATTCAATCATAGGACACTATAGTTTACTTCCGGGTCAGAGTATTAACTTTCGGGTCACTTTTTTGGCACACCAGTTGAAGCAGAATACAGGTCCGTGTGAATACAGATCTGCCCGGACTCTGTCTCACAGGAATATAGAAGTCCGAGGACAAACATATCTAGAAATACAAGTCCGGTAAGAATACAAGTGCTAGGCTTACTAATAAAAATGCACCAGGAATGCAAGTCCGGGGAGGACTACGATTCCCAAGGAAAGCAAGTCCGATATGACTACGGTTCCTACCGACTTGCGTTCCTTTCACACCGGCTCGAAATGCAAAAACAATACTTTTGACTGCCGTTTAAACAATATAGAACCAATGGACACTCAAACCTAGACAAACAAATATGAATGTTGTTTTTTATTTCGTAAAATATCAACATTAATGAGGTAAGTTATATACCTTGGTTTTTATTCGCCTATATCCATGTTCCAATTAGCGTAAACAAACTGTAGTCACAAACTGTTAAGTTTTCAAGTCATGGAATTTTATAACCCGACGAAAAACATCTTGTTACAAACAAAGTTTTTATTTTAATTGTTTTAGTGTTTAATAAATTAGTATTTCTAGCATGTACTGGAATAAAGAAAAATACCTCTTAAATTTTATTTTTGCAGCGGGACTTGTACAGTTCCAAAACAATAACAAAGAAGATTTGATCACTGTTTTGGTAAAATGTCTTCAACTTTCAGATTTCCAAGATTTGTAATGTATTGCTGTCGACCACATTTAACTTTATAGCTGACAACATCTGTGTTATATTTGTATTTTCATTTTACCAAGCTTACACAGACACTTATTTATTGTTTTGTTTAACACCTCCACTATAGCTGGTTGATTTATTAATCATGGGCTATTGTATGTCAAACATTTGGTAATTTTAACACGTAGTAAAGTGTAAGCCAGCCTTCAACTGATTTTGAACCACTGTCTTCAGCTTGAGAGTCCAATGAACCGCAGAGGTTCTCTTACACACACGAGCGATAGTATATTTCATGTGAGTCTACAACAAACATGTTAATACTAAATCAGCAATCCAACACATTCGTTTGTAACTGTTTAATCAAATAAAACTTGAAGGAATAAAAACGTTTTTATTTCAATAAAAAGATAAACGATTTTACAAATTTCATTATACACCGAAACAGATTTATTATCATGTAGGCAATAGCTAAGGGTTATTACCTATATATTTTTATCCGTACTCTGGCAAGGACAGGGCTGGATTTATAAATGGGCAAAGGGGGAAATTGTCCCGAGTCCTCCTGCCATAGGGACCCCATACTAAGGACTTCCTTTATTAAAACAAATGTAATAATAATAAAATTAGTTATATTCATTCATTTTAGTTAATTTTTTTATTTGTCATGTAATTTAATTTCTATGTTGAGAGGACCCCGAACCTGAACTGACTTTGAGACCCCGAACCACAAGTGACTCGGGGCCCCTAAGGCCTAAATCCGGCCCTGGGCCTAAATCACCGGTAGTAGTAGCAGTGGTAGTAGTAGCAGTGGTAGTAGTAGCAGTGGTAGTAGTAGCAGTGGTAGTAGTAGCAGTGGTAGTAGTAGCAGTGGTAGTAGTAGCAGTGGTAGTAGTAGCAGTGGTAGTAGTAGCAGTGGTAGTAGTAGCAGTGGTAGTAGTAGCAGTGGTAGTAGTAGCAGTGG
>JAULBS010130080.1:0-13472 GCA_032355785.1 Symmetromphalus regularis
TCAGTAAGTTTGCTGGCAATGGGGAATAACAAATCAATGTAATGAAGTTAAACATGTTTAAAATTGTTATACATTTTTCATCATTCCCTGTAATCAAGTTCAGGGCTGCACAGATTGTGCGAAAGATCGTTTCATTCGCGTGGGGATCACACAGATCTGTCCTTGCGTAGCCCATTTTTAGTTCGCGCAAGTTCGTTAGAGTAGTCGCTGTTTGCATTGCACATTTCCACATTCGGCAATTTGGTAAACCTCTTGTCATTTCCGTATACATACTGGTTTTTGTTTTATGTCATGATCCTTGCAAAATGGAGTGCTTAAACAGAAACAGAGAACGAGTTTATCCATGTATAACCAGTGTATCCATGTCTATCTCATATTATTCGGACGTTTGGTGTCAGACAAAAAATGTCGTTCTGAAGTTTCCATGCCTAAATTAATAAAATGTATTTCTAAAAGATTTTCCTTAGTAAATACGGACAAGTCATAGAAGTAAACAGGTCTGTGTTAAACTGCTAAGAGGGTATTCATAAACTGATAGGCCCTAAAGCCATATGTACTACACACTTTTTGTACATTCTATCACTCATTTCACTGTATAGGCTATATATTAAAAATGAGTTAAGCAAAGTAAATGGGTTGTGCATATTTTTAATTTGTGCTGCCCTCAAGTTAATGACAATGAAATACAATTATTTGTTTTTAATTTATACTTCTCCTATGACCTGATTACAAAGCAGCGTTTGTTTCCCAGCTTCTTGGCAAATTGCTTGGCTGCCTCCCACGCCCTGATGTCATCTCCAAACCATAGTATGATCTTCTTGAACTGTTCTAGACTGGGTAGTAACTAAAATAAAAACTATAATATTTTACACAGGCATAAAAAAAGAAAACAGTGGTCCACAAATGATTCATCAAAGGCCATGGTATGTGTTGTCCTGTCTGTGGGAAGGTGCATATAAAAGACACCTTGCTGCTTATTGGAAAGAGTAGCCTATGATGCGGCAGCGGATCTTCTCTAAATACATTTGTCAGAATGACCATATGATTGACGTCCAATAGCCAATGATAAGATAAAAATCAATGTGCTCTGTGTTAAATAAAACAAATGATTTTTTTTTACAAAAAAACAATCATTGGACAGCAACAAGCTCAGTGATTACAGGTGCGGATGCAGGATTTCTAATTTTCACGTCCTTCCATACGGAAAGTATAATTTTATGTAAAAACTAAATAAAAAAATTCTAGAAAAGTGTGATGTCCGGAGCCCCTCGATCTCCTACTGCATTATAGAATTACCCGAGGTTCTTTTGTGAACTCATTCTCTTATATTTCCCCTGTCTCATCCAGTGTCCCAAGACTGGTATATCAGAGGATGTGGTATGTGCTGTCCTGTCTGTAGGAAAGTGCATATAAAAGATCCCTTGCTGCTAATGGAAAAATGTGATGGATTTCCTCGGACAAATAAGTGTCAATATTACAAAATGTCTGACATTCAACAGCTTATGATTAATAAATCAATGTGCTATACTGGTGTAGTTAAACAAAACACAACTATCAGGCATGTTTCCTAACAATTTACATGTCAATAAAGTTGAGAAAGAGTTAGATGGAAGTAACTTTAGACTTACTGTTGACCAAGGAAGATATAATAAAATAGCCCACACTGAAATACTCTGTCCTTATTGCCTTGATCATGGTTTAAAATATTTAAAGGATGAACTTCATATTTTGCTTGTTTGTAACCATTATAATGTACTATGAGATTATTATATTAATTTTCTAAATTCATAAAGAATCACTCATTGCAAACTTTATAGATATTATGATATCAGAAAAACTGCATGCATTATTCAATGTATGCCTTTATCTTTATAATGTGCAAAAAATTTGAAATACATTCAAACCTGTCTTAAGCAGCCACCCAAGGGAGTAAGATAAAGGTGGCTGTTTAACACAGGTGGCTACTTAATACAGGTTAAATTATATTAAATTAGCTGATTTGGGAAAAAATAAAGGTGGCTGTTTAACACAGGTGGCTACTTAATACAGGTTAAATTATATTAAATTAGCTGATATGGAAAAAAATAAAGGTGGCTGTTTAACACAGGTGGCCTCATGGGCAGGTTTGACTGTACTTGAATATAACTTTACAAAATAATATACTGTGCAAACAAAATAAATTATATGCAAAAATGTATGAATCTGTTTATATTATAGGCATATGGCCTTTATACTGAAAATAAATTGCCTTGTCTTGTTTAGAAAAGAACATCATATGCACTTGTTTAATTACTGTTTGTTCAACATACCTCTTGAGGAAGAACACTATAGCCTCTAGGCAGGGCAACGGCGTGTACTCTGGTTTCCTGATACACTGACATCGCATCCATCACACTGGTTGTCATAACAACAGTGGTCGTGTCGGCTGAAATCATATTCCAACCAAACAGACCAACAGGTCCAGATCTGAAAAATCAGTGTACGGTAATAAAATGACTAAGTTTGACATGGTATTTAAAATTACGCAAAGCAGACCTCTCAACCTCCAGGCACTGGAAACCTGGACTCTGAAGTTCAGTTAAATCCCAATCCAGTGTAGACAGAGGTAATTAATACATGGACGGTTCTTTCATTCTCGATTTTCGATCCAGAGTCCGGAGTAGACACAATACGAATTAGGCAGAGATTTATACCAAAGAGATAAACGGTATAAAGGACAAAAATTTAGAAAAGGACCAGTTTATGCAGAGATCCGGATTACACAGAATCCGGTTTAGACAAGAGTCCACTGTATTTTAATAAATTTTGTTTCACAAACAAAACTTTTCTTCCAAAATTAACAAATGATAATTAAATTCAATGGCCAATTATCATCTGATTAATTTTATAAATGCTAACAGTCATTATAAATACCTTATTTAGATGGATAAAACATTTTAACCTAAAAAAAAATTAAATCATTGTTAAATAATGAAAAACAATAAAGTTAGCCTAGACAGCAAACTGAACTAGACAGGAGAGATGGCTAGTAAATTAGGTAAACATTGACAATGAAGTCCAAAGAATACATCTGAACCCACCGTGGAAGAACATCTCTGGTAGTCTTAATGACATCATCATCCGAGACTTTAAGTAGGATTCTGTTTATACCGGCCACAGACGAGTGCATGTTGAACACAGGAAAAAGAAGGGCTTGAGTGGAGATGTCATACCTCACAGAATACTTGTTCATCGTAGATACGGTCAGTTTCTGTGAACAAAACAGAGAAAAAATGTAGTTTGTTTTATTTAATGACACCTCTAGAGCACATTGATTTATATCTTATCATCGGCTATTGGTTGTCAATCATATGGCCATTCTGACATATGTTTAGAGGAAACCAACTGCCACCACATAGGCTACTCTTTTCAATAAGCTGCAAGGGTTCTATTATATGCACTGTCCCACGGCCTTTGATAAACCAGTTTTGGAGCACTGGTTGGAATGGAATATAGCCGAAACTGCAAATGGGTCCACTGAGAAGGATCAATCTGACAAGATGTCGGGAAGTTGCTCAGTACCGACATTCATTCCACCTGTGACATATTTGTATATTACACAGACATTACAACATTAGTGACCATCTCAAAGATATAACATATCACACTACATGAACAACATTTGTTTAGCAGGGAGGTTACTAATGCCAGGTTCGTTTACTGTATGTACTCATAATACTCATAAACAAGGTGTTTTCTGAACGATGAAATATATCAGCAGAGTTGTTCTGAATGCGATCTAATGATTATTTTGTCAACATATTTTAAAATCAGCTGTTTTAATGATATAGTGTTTCATATGGATTGGGGTGGCAAGTGGGTTGAGTCTATCTGAACATTGTTCATATAGCTCAATGTGTCCAATTTTTTAACAGTTCGCTGCTGATTACGTGTATACTCATATTTGTGCTTTTCTTATTTTAACTAGTACGAGTTTACTCGTAGCAAATATAAACTTGAGTTATAATTGTCACCTTACTAGCCAGTGTGAATCAATGTATAAATTTACAGTAGCAATGTTAGAGAACACTTCTACAAACAAAGTATATGATGCATTACTATACTGAAACTAGTTGTGTTGTATTAGTCATTTCATTGCGCTTCGAATAAGCTAAAAATATCATGTGACCATTCACGAGGTATATAGCAGCTTTACCTCAGAATCAAAGTCATCAACAAGCTGGTTAAAGTCGTCTTCACTCAAATCACCAACAGACTTCCCACGTCTCCACAGTTCTTCAACTTGTCTTGATTCGGGGTCCAACTTCTGGACCGATTCGACATCCTTGAAACAATCATAGTCCTTCCTGTGATTCAGAAAGAGAAAATGACAGAATGGATCTTCATGAAAACAGGGTCATTCTAATGCGTAAACATGCAATTTTTGTGAAATTCTAGGCAACACTTAATAAATATTCCATGTTTCATCTATATCTTTTTCCATTAACAAGATATGTTCCAAAATGGGTTGAATATATAAAATGTTATTCACAAGTGCAAAAAGGGGCTTAGGGCCCCATTTTCAATAAGCCATATCTTGAAAACTATTTGGAAATCACCAATTTAAATTATGCATAGCTTCATTATAGGCCCCTACAATGAAAAATATTTTAAGGTTTTTTTTTACAGTGAATTCTCAATAGCGGATCCAGGGGGTCTGGAAACCCCCCATTTCTAGAATTTTTATTTTGTTTAACTTATATTTTCTGAATGGAAGGAAGTGAAAATTAACCATTTTCCCCCAGTCCTATTCACCCATCACATTTGGACCCCCACGCCCCTATATGAAATCCTGCATCCACGCCTGATTCTGATTGGGAGACATGGGAAAATTTATGTGGGTTAGGTGAATTGGCATAGAGTGATCACAATTAATTATTAAGTGCTAAATTTGTTTCAGTCTATTAAATGAAACTGCTTACTAGATGTATACTATCAGACTAACTTTCTCTTATGCTTTATCAATAATGAGATGTTGTCCATCAGCTCTAACCAGCCTCCAAGCTTGTGGCAATTTTCACACAGGAAATGACCTGAAATAAAAATAAGTAAGTAAGGTTTGTTTCATTTAATGAGGCCTCAAGAGCACATTGATTTTTATCTTATAATTGGCTATTGGAGGTCAATCATATGGTCATTCTGATGTATTTTTTTAGGAAACCTGCTGCCGCTACATAGGCTACTCCTTCTGATAAGCAGCAAGTGGTCTTTTATATGCAGTCCCATAGACAGGACAGCAAATATCGCAGCCTTTGATAAACCTGTTGTGGACCACTGGTTGAACAGAATATAACCCAAAAGCAACTTCCAAATGCAAACAATAATATATATAATTATATATATTATATTTGTAAATACATGCATGTGTTTGTGTGCATGCATTAACAAGTCTATCTGTGTGCATGCATGCACAAGTCTGACTGCAAGTGTGTTTGTATACACATCATTCATATAATTATTATATAATTATACATATTACTATATGTACATGTATGTAGTTACTGTTGTGGTCTTGACCAAAAAGAAAGGAAAGGATTGTTTGTTTAACGACAACCCAGCACACTGTTTAACGACAACCCACCACAATGTTTAATGATTAATCAGCAGCTATTAAAGTCAGATATTTGGTTTTTAGTGACTCTTTTAGTGTCTTCTAGAGGAAACCTGCTACCGCCACATACACTATCCTTTCTGATTAGACGCAAGGGGTCTTTTATATATGTGCAATTTCACACAGACAGGATAGCACGTACCACAGCCTTTGATGAACAAGTTGTGGATCACTGGTCGTTGCAAGTGTTATACACCTACCCACTGAGCCTTTTGGAACACTCACTCTTGGTTGGAGTTGGTATTGAGATTAAAAATTCAATACCTCGATCGAGATTTGATCACTGTACCTACCAACCATGAGTCAAACAGCTTAACCATTGCACCCAGTTTGACCAAAGAGAATGATTGGATCTAAACAAACTTGTGTGTCATATGAAAATGTCTAGGTTTTAGTAATAATACACATACATCATGTAGCAAGGTTTTTTTTTTATCTAATTGGGGGTGAGGTGTGAGAGGGAAAGAATTTAATTTTTTTCTCATAATGTAGAATAGTAATTATCATGTCAGAGAAATCTTCATAGTTAACTTCTTACTCAGGTTACTGCAAGAATAACTATAATGAGGGGCATGTTCTACAGTATTTAACCAATATATGATAATTATGAAAAAAAAATTAAAAATTTTAAAACTGAAAACTGTACCTGTAGTCATATTAATGTAGAGCTTCTTTTTTTCCTGTCCTTTGTGTCTGGAAACCTTTGGACAAACTGATATGAAGCATGTGTAACCTTGTTCAAACTTCATACCTGATGAAGCAAGGAATTTCTGAATTTCTGGAGTTGTCACCAATTCATCCTCTCTCACAGCAATAGATTTTGTAAAACCTCTTAGCGGAGTAACATATATGTCTGACAATTCATTCTGCATATTTAATCTGTTTGTCGCAATGTTTCTAGTGAACTGAAATGGCCTAGTTTTCAACAACCCTGATGAACGAATACTATATAAATTTATGTATTTTGTTCTAAAAATGGATGAACAAATGTCTGGTTTATGACGAGAGTGTTTGGGATGAATTCGATCACCTAAAGATGAAATAAGATGAATGTGTGCTGGTACCAGGTACTTCTGAACATATTTTTGTAAGGATGATGCTGAAGTTAATTGTAAATTTTTAAACAAACAAGATGGACAAATTAGTAGACCTTTATTGAAGTAAAAATCATGAAGTGCTATGTTAGGATTGTATACAAAACCTTTTTCCATCTCATTATGCTCTTCTGCATCCTTTTCGTAGTAAAGATTCTTATTGAATTTTGAATCTTCCATACTCGTAATCACCAATTTCACTTGTTTGCCACCATTAATGACATTTTGCAGTTCTTCAGTGTTGCCAGTATAGCATGGAATGGTTAATGCTTGTGATGTCTCGTGACAAAATGATGCACTATTTTTACATGTTTCTCCATTTAACATTACACATTTCCATCTTTTCATCAAAAATATCCTCTTGTATAAACAAGACATAGCCAAATGTTTTATGGAACACTTGTAATGTAAGTTATGAATTGGAAATGCATTTCTTTTTATTATAAATAATAAAGCACGTTCTTTTCACCGATGACTTGCTAAAAAACTAATTAAAAAAAGATTCACCAATGTGACGACATGAAACAACATACATGCAGTCAAACGACTTGCGTATCTATTAAGTATGACATTTTAACACGTTGAAGAAAATTTATAACTTCTGATTAAATCAAATACATAAACACACAAACCTATTGAAAACACTTCCGGTGAAAAGTGCAGGCAAGATGTTCAATGAAATTGCACATTTTGATTGGTGGATATTCCTCTCAGTTACTATTTTTAGGATCCACGTGGTGTTCTCGTAGTTGCGATTGCGCCAGCCTCCACTCACATTTATGTGCTCATGTCATCGGGAAGGAAAGGGTTTTTGTTTAAAGTCGCCCCAGAACAGGTTGTTTTTTTAAATTCAGCAGCTATTAGGTGTTTCCACAGACAGCACATGCATACAGACTAATGTATACCAAGCAAGGCTCGAAATTGACTGCAGGAAGCAAATGCTGCTAAAAATGCACAGTATCATTATTATACTTTTGCCTTCAATTTTAATTTTGAGAGTATTCCAGAAATATTGAGAATTCTTCATTTTCATGATTAATAATATAAATAGGTTTTAAGTGAGAGCTGAAAAAGATTACACTATAACTCAACTGTAATAAGGACTTTAATTTTGACACTACTACGTACTAATACTTTATAGAACTGCTTCTAATGCTATAAGATTAAAATTTGAGAAGCAAAGGTTGCTTCTCATTCCATAAAATGAATTTCAACCACTGCCAAAGCTTTTGATAACAAGCTATGGACTACTGGTCAGTGCACACCTACCGATTAAGTCTTGTGGAGCACTTGCTCTGTGCTGGAGCCGGTATTGAGATTATATACTATTTGAAGGGTTCTACTCGGTGGCGGATCAAGAGGGACCAGGGCCTCCCCATAAGTTTGAGACATATATTTTCAAGGTTTTATATTTTTGAGGTTACACACTTACCATGGAAAACTTCGAAAATAAAAACCCACGGAAATTTCCAATTATACAGTAAATTAATTTTTTTTAAAACATATAACAATCTAAGGATTCTTTAGGGCCGGCCTCCTCTAAGTGGAATTTCTGGATCTGTCACTGCTACTTATTATACTGCAACCAGTCGAGGAAGATATACTAATGTTTCAAAAATGCCTGTTATCATCAGTTCTCACACTGATTCATGAACGAAAGCCAACATAAACATATCTGAGTTTCAGCATTGTGTTAAACCAAAACTACCTATTAAGTTTGTCATTCAGATTTTGTCATTTATTAAAAATTATTTTTATTTTTGTGTGGATAACTAATGAAGTTAATGCAGAGAAAATGTAAACATTTTTGGAAATTTAAAAAAAAAAAATTTAATGTTTAAAAGAAATGGTATTTAAAAAAGCAATAAAACTAGGCCTACTTTTGAACTTTTAAGAGACCATTTTGGTAACAGAAACTGCAGTATAGTACAAAATACATAATAAATACATCAAAGTTTTTTTCTTCTTTTTTTTTATGAGGAGGGGTATTGTGTATAACAAAATTATCACAACACTATCAAAATATATCATAAATACGTTTTTTAAGTTTATTTCTTTTTTTATGAGTGGGGATGTGTGTATAACAAAATCATCACAACACTACCATTTTTTTCTATTTTGATGATATATATATATAACAAAACAATAATGTAGCAATGTTTATTGAAATTTACAGTTGTGATAGCAATGAACATGGTTGCTGAAAAATGTTATTAGTCCTATAAAATGGTTTTTGTTCTGTTTCCAATTAATCTTTTTTTTTAAACATTGACTGAAGCTAAACTAGTAAAGTAATCCATAAAAATCCACACTCGTGAAATAAAACTGACAAAATGCCATACGGGTTTTTAAGATTATATTTGGTAAAATTCTTGTTGGACACCATGTACATTGTACATATTATAAACATGTATATATATATATATAGAAGACAAAACTATAACACAATGTATAATATCTACTTTAAAATCAGCATATTCCAACGTCACACTATGACATAATAAAACAAACACTGGTTGATTATGGAAGCCAGAACAAATAAAAATGTCATGTACATTATGTCAATTCAGTTTTAATGTTATTATGTAGCAATTCAACCATTTACCATCTTTTGTGCATATAAAGTAAAGTTTGTTTTATTTAATAACGCGTCTAGAGCACATTGGTTTTATCTCATTATATTGGACATCAATCATATGGTCATTCTGACATGTTTTTGAGGAATCCCACTACCACCACATAGGCTATTCTTACCAATAAGCAACAAGGGGTCTTTTATATGCACCGTCCCACAGACAGAACAGCACAAACTACGGCCTTTGATGAACCAGAAGTGGTTGGAATGGAAAATAGCCCAAACTGCAAAAAATGAGTCCACTGAGAAGGTTGTGTATATAAAACCCAAATACAATTATATACACCTTTAATTAATCAATCTTACCTGATCAATTAAATTAAACAAGACAATCAACACAACTGAAAATATCCAATCACTACATATGTTACACTTCAAATTTAGTAAAAAAATCCCACATTGTAACCCACCCCCCTCAAAATTAATACTAAGATGCCATAAGAAGGAAGTGATTATATGTTTAACGACATCCCAACACAATGGTTAATCAGTGTCTATAAGGTATGATGTTAGTGAAGTGGTTCACAGAACAAACCTGATACACCATACGTAGGATACTCTTTCTAATTAGCAGCAAGTGGTCTTTCATGTACATCTACAGACAGCCAGGAAAGCACTTACCACAGCCTTAGTGGAATAAGAAATAGCCAGTGGCCCACAGAAGGGGATCAACCCAACAACCTATATTGATACGTAGATGCTTTAACTCTGTGTTATTTCCAGCTTCAAATATTTGACATAGGCAGGCACAAAACTGCTATACATATATAGGGGCGTTGGAATGAAATTATTATTGGAGGGGGGAATGTTGCTCCCATTTCTGAACTTCAGAATTTGTCAGTGAATAATTTAACTGAATAAAGAACATATTTATGGAAATAATTAAGGGTGGGGGCCACAGCCCCGGCTTCCTTATGCCCCTGAATGTAGGTGAAGGTTAAAAAGAAATTAATTCCAATACAGTTAAAACAGCTATGTTGCTAAGATGAATAGCTGAGCAACCCATGACTGACATCACAAGATATGAATATTGTTCAAGATTGAAAATTTTACACTGATGTTTTAACAAATACATTTTGATCATGCTTACAACACACAATGTCTATCCAAGAATGAAATACAATGAATAAAGAACAGTACCAAATTTGAATGCCAGTAGTCAAAACGATTTAAAATTTTCAGTTTTTTGAAAGATTGTAGTAATTGTTTTATATGTGCAAAAGACATTAATTTATTGAAGTGCCACTAATACTTCTTTAACACAACAAATTGGTCCACAAAAGAAAAAGACACATAAATGTACAAGGTTCACAGGTATATCTCAAAGTTGATGAAAAAGGTATACTTGTGAATGTATGTAGCTATTCAGGATTTCAAAGTTTTCGGCAAGAAAATAGTCAATCCTGCTCAACCCACAACAAGCAGTCATTTCCTTAAAGAGGTGAACTCGCAGTTCCTAATGTAAAGTATTAAATAAAATTAGATTAGTAAAAGTATTCTCACCCATGCCACTATTTTTCTCCGCCCAAATGTATTAGTTTTGATAAATTCTGATCATAATATTCATGTACTTTCTTCATGCCTGGAAATAAGCAGTAGGTAACATTTTTGGGAAATCTGACCGTCACAAAGTTAATTGTCTTTCATTTTGTCTTACATTCATGTTTTAACGAAAATTAACATTTCTATATAAAATGGATTTGATGCAGTGTATATTACAAAACTGGGCTAAATAAAATAATAACAAAAACATACATTATTAAACCAAAGTTGTACATATCTCTAATTTTTGTAAATCAAATCGCATTTTCTGTAATGACCAGCACAAATGTATTGATATAAGACCAAAAACAAAAAATACCTGTCTCTAAACTTTTTTAACCCATAAAAATTGAAGTAATAATTTCTGTCATTTCCGGTTGTTTATTCCGTACCTTTCGACCTTTTCCGATATCATGACAGCTGTAACTAGATATTATTCCTGCAAAAATCTGAAATAACACTGGAACTGCATTTAATTATTCTTAAGTCTTTTAAACTGCCTTTTTAATAATTACTCTACTTCACACATAATATTATGTTCATGAATAATAATAAAAAAATTTTTTTTTAAATCATCCACCGACCTACCAACCCTATTTTTTTTAAAGTGTAATAGGAAAAAGATTTTTAAAAAAAATTGGCCTAAGACATTTTGACCAGGATAGCAAAAGATAATATTTCCGGGCCTGCTCTTCATCTTCCAGCACTCTTTCTCATTAAGTATTTCATAGAATCACCCAATGAGATCCCATCAGTGAATTAAACTTTTCACCCTATCTACACGAATGTTTCTTCTGACACTATCCTTACATATACACGTATGCTCAATGTATTGAAAACAAAATAAAAAGTACCATCAAGCCTGCTGAAAACAGACGACAATCTAATTTAATTTGCCTGAAGTCTGTAAAGTTGTCCCATAAATTATCACATTGGAGGGGTGGAAGGGAAAGTTAACTTTCAATAATGGCTGGTGGGTGAAAATTTGTTGAAATGATACCGATTGTATTTAATATATATCACTACATATAAATTTAAAACATCAGTGAATGGTACGATCCATAAAACTATTAAAAGCTTGTTACATCTCCCTATTTGATCATCTGTGCAACTGACCCAACCTCATAAACAAATTCCTTAACACACTGACTGCCAACTACGAGTATATCTGTAGATGTAAGTGTATCAGATTTTGCCACTACAAGAATACTCATAGTAACGCCAGTACTACACTATAGTAAATTAAAGATGCCAGCAATGGTTATAACACATCAGCAATGGGAAATAAATCAATGTAACGAATTTAAACATGTTTAAAATTGTTATACATTTTTCTTCACTCGTCACATAAAAAGACTCAGTATTGTTGTAGTGGCTAGCTCTGGCACAACAGTAACATTCGCCAAATTATCTATAAAAATGTCCAAAATTGAAGTAATCTTTTTTCTGCACTTAAATGGCTATTATTTCGCCAGATTACATTAAAATTTGCTAAATATTTTTAAATTTCGCCATTGATGAATTTGTCGAATGGCAGAACAAGTCCTGATTGTGTTCAGCAGTCAATGTGTTAAACCATTCTCCATTTGATGGTCATTTTATGCAATTTTGACTGTACTGAATAATTTCTCGTACATTGTGTATAGGACCATCAACAGAGAAGCAACTGCACATTTAGATATAATATAATTTATATATTAAATGAAAATGTATGTGGAGTGGATGCTAATGTCAATTATATACCAATGAGAATGTTTGTTAATATCTATTTAAGGATCTTGTAATAACAAACAAAATGATGCACAAACTTCTCTACAATGTTGTCCGTAATACCACAACAGAAAAATCTTAACATCATGGCCTCTTTCCTGAACACCCAAGCAACATTGAGCATCTAGAAAACATTGGTCAACTATTATAAGACTATTTGCGTCGTAATCTGTGGTCTCGATCGTCCACATCATCATCACTGTGATATCCATTGACACCAATAGTAAACCCTCGTGTTGCCTGCATTAGCTCCAGGTCAGGTCCTTTATCACGATGCTCATACAGCAACACGTTTAATGTCTCTTCATATATTCTTGCCTCAGGAAATTCAACCTGCAGTAAAAAAAAATATTATTGGACAATCAAAACTAACTAAGTTAAACAATGTATCATCACAATATAAAATTACTACCAGATATAGGGGTCGAATTTCACGAAGGCATTGAGCCATTTGCTGTGCCACCCTGTCCCTTTGCTGCAATGATCTGACAATTTATAGGAGAAAATGTTATTTATTCATGGTTCTTTGATTTTGTCATAACTGTAAGAATTATTTGAATCTACCCTCCACGTTCACATCCATGTAAAAGATAGCAAGTATCTTTGTGTTTTCATTTTATTTTGGACTTTTTGACTGATACTAAATGCAGTGACTCTGCCAATGTAACAACAGTTACTTGTTATTACATGGGAGCGGGGTCTAGCTCAGTGGACCCATTTGCAGTTTGGGCTATTTTCCATTCCAACCAGTGGTCCACAACTGGTTTATCAAAGGCTGTGG
>JAULBS010130091.1:0-13472 GCA_032355785.1 Symmetromphalus regularis
AGCGCTGGGAAATGTTCACAGTTTGTAGTATATTCTGTACCTGGCAGGCCGATAATGACAGTTTTCAAGTTGTCAAGCTTCTAATTGTTTGATTGACAGAACATCCGTTGCTAGCGTGGAGCATTTTCTTTTCACTGAGTTCAAGCACTTTTTGTTAGCGAATTATAATGCTATGAGATAGGCAATTTAATTTTTTTTTAAAGACTATTTTCTTTTGTCTTCATAGTCTCTTGTTTACAAATATCATCCCATGAAAAGATAAATAAATGTGTTGTTAAAGAGAGTGTTAATATGTAAAATATCAACCTAGTGTTAGTTAATCGGTATTTGTCAAGGATCTGCGAGAGACAAATTTATACCGATTAACGACATGAGGTTGATATTTTTCATATTAAGAAACACGAGCAGCAAATTTGTTTAATTCTATAACTATCATAAAATAGCTTTTTATATCAATATATAAAAAAAATGAATTTGGCTTAAACCGCGAATTGATATGAGTCAGTGTACGCTGTCGATCAGCTGATTGGACGTCTCGCAACTCTCATACGATATACATTAAGTCATGATATAGTTCTCTAGTAACTCTAATAATTAATCTTTATAAATGAAAAAGAACTCATCCGTTTAAAGCTTGTAACTGATTAAGTATTATTCAGAAATATAAAACATTTAAGTAAGTATTTAATGAAGAACTTTGACAGAAGAAGATCAAATAAGTTCAATTGGAGGAATTTCATAGATTTGCCTACTCGTTGCTCTTTAGGAATGTATATTTTAAAAAAGTCTCATGTCATAAAATTTATAATGAAGAGTCTTTTTAACGGTGTTTGCATGAAAAAAGTCCTTCGATCATAAATAATCCACTGACTGGAATAAATCTACCGTCACGCTCACGGGTAATTATGACATTTGATGTCGTCTGCATATAGGTTAACTAGGGGTGACTATTGGGGCCTTTCAAACTATTGCGATAGTATTGTCATAGTCAAATCACTATTACGATACTATTGCGATAGTAGTCTGAATGAATACTTAGGTGTATGAACATTCCTAATTAATTCTCCTAATTTGTTTCATGTGAGATGTTTCCCCAATTTAAGTGAATTGTTTGTTTTTTTGTCTCTCATTTTGTGCATTATTATTAATTTTATAAATTAAAACAAAATCTTATTTTATCTGTGAAACTGAACGATGATAAACAAGTTTGTGACAAATGAAATGAAAACTATCAAAATACATAAACAAGCTATTTATTTTGTCAGTTTGGTTAAGATCCAGTGTCCAGCTTATACTAGTAGTTTTGTTCTCACATATTTATTTAAGTAAACTTTAGTTTTCAGTGTACTGGTGTAATGTTTCAATTAAATACTTTTTCTTTCTTTTTC
Source organism: Symmetromphalus regularis (assembly GCA_032355785.1). Taxonomy (NCBI): domain Eukaryota; kingdom Metazoa; phylum Mollusca; class Gastropoda; order Neomphalida; family Neomphalidae; genus Symmetromphalus; species Symmetromphalus regularis. Next base: position 1,389 of record JAULBS010130091.1, read on the forward strand.
TTCTTTTATTTGGGGGGAGGGGGGGCGTGGGCGGTGGGTAATTTCCGTTCCAACATTTTCTAATTATTTCCGAATATAGCTTTTTGGGACGTGACCTATATTTTTATCCTACAGTCTGTTTACGCTACTTGGAACATGAGGACGAGAGTTTCGGAAATAGTAAACATGTCCTAAGTTCCATTTTTTTCATGACTTTGTTAAATAATAATTTTAAATGTTACCCATTCAGAATAGTGTAAAACTCGAAAATAGTTCACAAAGTAAATAAAACATGGCAGACAAGATCATTACAAAGTTTGGTAATTGTCCATTTTAACATTCGGAACATCTCAGTCATTTCCGGTAATATTTGTATCTCGTTCATTGTTTTTGCTTTAATAAATAAATCTTTGCAAGCAAATTTGCTTGGAAATGCGAAAACAATAATTTTTACTGCCATTCCAACAATACCGAACCATTATACACAGAATGTTATACAAAAATAGGGGAAAAAAATATTTCGAAAAATATCAAGATTAATGAGGTAAGTTATATATTTTGTGGGTTTTTTTCGTCAATATGATAATATCCATGTTCCAAGTAGCGTAAACAGATAATAGTTTTTGATATGAACAAACGTGTGTGTTCTCTAAAGAGATCCGTTCTAGACATATTCTTGACCAATTTTAGTAAATTTGAAATGAGTATAGGCAAACGTATCAAGTTGTTCAATTTAACATAATGTCGATAATTATAGTGTGTTAAATATTGGTATAAATTGTTAAAGGCATATTCCCACGGAACTTAAAGGGCTTTTTGCTCTAAATATTGATTGGGAATGAAACTTCTATGCATTTGTGATACTAGATCTCGTTTTTATATCACGCAAGATGAATTACTTGAACCATGGCATAGGGAATTCCATGCCAAGTTTATGGTTTATGATTTATGGTTCGTAACCATAATTCAATTATTATTTTTTTAAATATTAATAATAAGCGAGATGCGGTGGTTATGTAAGTACATGTAATTGAATGAAGTATTTCTATGGACAAATCAAATGTTTACTTTTAAAATTAATTCTTTGTTTGTATATTAATTAGGTCAGGGGTCCGTGGGAGTATGCGTTTAATACTGATCGATGACACAGTAAAATATTAAGTTCATTTTAATGATATCATTGATATTTAAATACACTGTATGTGGGAGGAGGCTGATAAAAGTCAAGTTGTTATTTTGATTGAAATATAGTTTATTGCATATGAAAATACACCAAACGATTTTGCACAAGTTATCCAACTTACGAGGCCCTCTCCTAATAACATAATATAAAAGGATAATAATAGCAGTAGTGATGGCGACAACCATTTTTTTTCTTTCAAATTTAACATTAAAAAAGTCTAATAGAAAGCATGAAAAGGTAAGAACATTCGTGCTATAAATATGAGATAAGATGTAGATTAAGGAAGAAAAAAAAGAAGGGACAGAACAGTAATAAAAAGTTTAATGATAAATTAATATATTTATTATTAATTTAATTTTTTGTTTCACTTAATATCTGAAGATGCCGCATCTTAATTCGAATGAAAGATGTGTTGGATATTATTATTATTAGTATTATAGTAATCAGTTAATCAGTTAAATCATTTTGTTTGTTTGATATATTTATGAACATGTTGAAATAGTTGTGTATTTGTGTTATCATTTAATAAACTTTATCCGTTTAATAATAATTGCAAATTGACTGGTTGAAAACTATTTACAGAATTTAAAAGAATTTGTCTTTGCTGCTCAAACAATTTACATTCAAAGAAATAATGGTAACTACTTTCAAAGCGATATCCACAGATGCAGGAAGGATCCGTGCTGAGACCACGACTACATAAATCCGCATTCAGAATGATGCATGCATGCATGTCTTAATATGGTATGTAAAATGTTTTCTTTTCGATTTCCACTGATATAAAAATACTAGTACTTTGTGCACGTTTGTTGTACTGCATTTAAAAAAATATAATTCGTTCACAATTTCGAATTTCTGCTTTCAGGTTATTCCAAAGTTGAATTGTTGAATGAATGAATGAATGAATGAATGAATGACGTTTTTAATAAATTGGCTGCAATAAGATCCTAGTCAAGGCATGAAATTTGTAATCTCGACATTGAGTGACGTCTAACGGCTGCCATGTGTTTATAAAACATTAACAAAAATATGTATCATGCTGTTTGTGTGACGATGTTATGATGTTAAAGCCAAGCGTCTTGGATACAATCTTCACGTGTTTTATAAGTACAGTCCCTGGAATCTGATTAAAAATACTAGTAGTATATTAGAGAATGGTTAGGGAACAGTTTTACCCAGGTAATTTTAATATATTTATTAGTAAAATATTAGTGAAGAGATAGGAAACAATTTGCCTTAGTCATTTGTAATATTAAGAAAATATCAGAGAAAAGACAGGTATCATTTTTCTCCAGAAATTTGTAATACTAGTAAAATATTAAAGACGAGATATGGAAAAAAAATTCCCAGCTATTTGTAATACTAGTAATAATTATATTAAAGAAAAGATAGGGAACAGTTTTACCCAGCTATTTGTAATAATTATTATTAGTAAAATAATAGAGAACAGACAGGAAACAGTTTTCTCCAAATATTTGTAATATTAGTAAAATATTAGAGAAGAGATAAGGAACAGTTTTACAATCCAGTTATTTGTAATATTAGTAAAATATTGAAGAAGATATAAGAAACAGTTTTACAATCCAGTTATTTGTAATATTAGTAAAATATTGAAAAAGATATAAGGAATAGTCTTACTATCCAGTTATTTGTAATATTAGTAAAATATTAGAGAAGAGATAGGGAATAATTTTACTTCCCAGTTATTGGTAATATTAGTAATATATTAAAGAACAGATAGGGAACAGCTTTCTTCAGATATCTGTATATTAGTAAAATATTAGAGAAGAGATAGGGAACAGTTTTCTCAAGATATTTGTAATATTAGTAAAATATTAGAGAAGAGATAGGAAACACTTTTACCCAGCTATTTGTAATATTAGTAATATATTAAAGAAATGACAAGGAACAGTTTTACCCAACTATTTGTAATATTAGTAATATATTAAAGAAATGATAAGGAACAGTTTTACACAGCTATTTGTAATATTAGTAATATATTAAAGAAATGACAGGGAACAGTTTTACACAGCTAATTGTAATATTAGTAATATATTAAAGAAATGACAGGGAACTGTTTTACCCAACTATTTGTAATATTAGTAATATATTAAAGAAATGACAGGGAACAGTTTTACCCAGCTATTTGTAATATTAGTAATATATTAAAGAAATGATAGGGAACAGTTTTACCCAACTATTTGTAATATTAGTAATATATTAAAGAAATGATAGGGAACAGTTTTACCCAGCTATTTGCAATATTAGTAATATATTAAAGAAATGATAGGGAACAGTTTTACCCAGCTATTTGTAATATTAGTAATATATTAAAGAAATGATAGGGAACAGTTTTATCCAGCTAATTGTAATATTAGTAATATATTAAAGAAATGATAGGGAACAGTTTTACCCAGCTATTTGTAATATTATTAGTAAAATAATAGAGAACAGAGAGGAAACAGTTTTCTCCAAATATTCGTAATATTAGTAATATATTAAAGAAATGATAGGAAACAGTTTTACCCAGATATTTGTTATATTAGTAAAATATTAGAGAAGGGAAAGGGAACAGTTTTATCCAAATGTTTGTAATACTAGTAAAATATTAAAGAAGAAATCGGGAACACTTTTAACCAGATATTTGTAATACTAGTAATATATTAGAGAATAGATAGGGAACAGTTTTATCCAGCTAACTGTAATACTAGTAAAATATTAGGAAACAGTTTTACTCAGATATATGTAATATCAGTAAAATATTAGAGAATAGATAGGAAACAGTTTTACTCAGATATTTATAACACTAGTAAAATGTTAAAGAAGGGATAGGGAACAGTTTTACCCAAATATTTGTAATATTAGTAAAACATTAGAGAAAAGATAGAGAAAAGAGAAGAGGTAGGAAACAGTTTTACCTAGATATTTGTAATATTACTAATACATTAAACAAGAAATATTGAACAGTTTTACCCAGATATTTGTAATACTAGTAAAATGTTAGAGAAGAAACAGGGAACAGTTTTACCCAGCTATTTGTAATATTAGTAAAATATTAGAGAAGAGGTAGGGAACAGTTTTCTCCAGATATTTATAATACATGTAGCAGTAAAATACTAGAGAATAAATAGGGAACAGTTTTCTTCAGATATTTGTAATATTAGTAAAATACTAGAGAAGGGATAGGGAAGTTTTCTCCGGATATTTATAATATTACTAAAATATTACAGAAGAGGTAGGGAACAGTTTTCTCCAGATATTTATAATATTAGTAAAATATTACAGAAGAGGTTGGGAACAGTTTTCTCCAGATATTTATAATATTAGTAAACTATTAGAGAAGAGGTAGGGAACAGTTTTCTCCAGATATTTATAATATTAGTAAAATGTTAGAGAAGAGGTAGGGAACAGTTTTCTCCAGATATTTATAATATTAGTAAAATATTAGAGAAGAGGTAGGCAATATATGTTTTACCCAGATATTTGTAACACTAGTAAAATATTACAGAAGAGTTAGGAAACAGTTTTACCCAGCTATTTGTAATATAAAATATTAGAGAAGAGGATAGGAAACATTTTTCCTCAGGTATTTTCAAAGAGCAATGTTAATTCTATATGGTACATAAAAAAAATGCACTATGATTTCTAAACTGAACTGACAGTGTCGGAATGATGTGCGTAGAGCATAAGAACAAAGTGCGGAATCCAGCTAGCCGATAATGACATCTGTCGGAGAAACACAATCGTTAACTATAGCCTAAATTGTTCGTGTTTCACGCTCGGTGACATAGCTAAATGAACACACCTTTGGGTCATTCGCCATTAACGTCTTTCCATTGAGCTAGTGCCGTGTTGAGGCGAATCAAGTTTGACAGCCCAAATCCTGCCTATCCAATTTCCTTAGCATGCTCGCCAATTTGCTGTGTATAACCGAGTTTACAAACACTTACCCAAACAAAAATAACAAAGATTCAACAAATGATGACTTTAAAGAAATTCTAAAGGCTTTGGCAGGACTCGGTTTCCAATTGGTGCTTGACATTCTTCGCTTTGCCCACCTCTTTCTAAACACCACAGGGTATGTCTACTCTTGCTGGGTACAACAACGTTATCTGTTGGTTTTCGAGTCATACAACGTAATACAAACATAGAGCAAATTATATGTTACTGGTGTTTGGTGTTTACAAGTAAAATAGTATTTATATAACCCTTTAATCGCGAAATTGACTTGAAAGAAGAGTTTAGTTCTGAAAAGACTAAGGCAAATCTTCGGTTTGTTCGTCTGTCGGGAGAGAAGCGTATCGGGAAAGAAAAAAAAACATAATTGTCGTTAATAAGAATCGGTGTGGACATAAATACAGCGTCTTTTATTTGTCATCATGCAAGCGTTCAGGTGACGGCGGGATGTGATGGATGGCAGCTGGGCGGAAAGAAATCAACTACTGTTCTGCGCAATCGACCAAACATCATCATGTATCTATAAAGGACAGTAGGCCACGCCCTGGATTAAAATGACATAATCTGATTAACGACATCTGGACTTAAGTCTATAATAATGTATATTGTCCATAGACTTAAATAGTTTAGTGATTACTTTCAAGTTTCTTTTCCTCTTTTTAAAGTAGTCTGATTGCTGTAGTTTGTATTACGCTGCTTCAGAACCAAAAGGGTGTAAGTTGGAGTAGAAGTTAATGGAGAAAAAGTCCCAAAATATTTCTTACCTAGACACAAGTTTGATTTCAAGATAAATGTGGGATAGCTTCAGAAACCTACATACACCTTTTGTGCCCCAGGTGCAGCTCACTTAGAGGCATTCAGTGATGCCAGTAAGTGCCAAACTCAGCCTTACACCCTTGTGGTTTTGAAGCAACGGTTATTTGGATAACCTAATGCATTGCGTTCCAGAATCACTCATTTATATTGAGGTGCCTTTTTATGTGAAAGTGTTGTTTGTTTGTTGACGCCAATAAAGCATGTTGAATGTTATAAAAGGACACCTACAGTTAGATTTTAACAACACTCTCCGCCCTCACCCATCTCTCTCCAACACGAAAATAATGTCGATAGAGAGACCATAGTTCTTTGATGAATGAGTTTAGTTCGTATGATGCGTGCTTGAGTAGTTTTCTGATGTAAGCATATTCAAGGATGCCATTGTGCATATTGTTGGAACTCCTATAAAAGCAATTTGCAATGTATACACATTTGTATAAATAGTCACTTGGCTATTCACGTAAAGTGCACTCCATATATTTTTTATGGGTGTATTTTAATCTGTATATAAATGCTATCTTGTAAAAGCCACTTTCCATAGATATCTTAAAATACTGGTACCTTTATAAGAAGCTTTGATACAACCTTTAGCATTTTACAAATAAAACAAAACAGTCATCTGTTAACAACTGTTATAAGTATAATAAATTTTATTATTTTTAAAATACATTTGAGTGGAATCTGTCAACTTATTATACTGAATTATAATAGTAAGAATCGTGTATTAAAGTCTTCACCATAAAATATATATTTATATTAACCTTGGTATGACCCTTATAGCGGATATATATTTTTTGTGTGGAGGGGGCAGGGGTCGTTAATCATATATCTCTATATTTTTAATCATTATATTCACTAAAAATAATTAATATTCGAATTCAAACAATTAAAACAAATTGTAGTTTTCTTTTTTAAAAGTAAAATATAACTTCCAGTAATATTTTGTGTCTAATGAAGGCCCTATTCTTAAAATATATTTGCTCTCATTTTATATTTAGAAAATGTATATAATACAGTCTATTAAACGTATTCATAGTTAAATCTGTTACCCAAACAAGCCATTAAATGTGTGGGTTTCATCTCTTTATTTGTACGTCAGCACTGAATAATATATCTGATTAACTCACAATTGAATCATAATCTGTAGCTTAATCTCTTTATTGGGGTTCACGTCCCCTAAAACACCATTCCTTGTTCCCATACACTGTTTTGATATATTACACCACTTGTCCTCGAGGTGTCAATTGCCAACGCTCAAACTTATATTGTATGGAGGGAAGGTAAACAGTTTTCACACTCCCTCGGGTGGAAAACAAGAAAGGAGGTGTGCGCTGATTACCTCCCTTACAAACAATGGCCACTTCGCTTGAACCGATGTGGATGCTTCATTTAGGAAGGGAAACATTCGGCGACAGTGAGTCCCTCACCCTTTTGTTGCGGTCCGGGGTTTCTGTCCTGTGTTCAATTTTCTGTGAAATTATCCTAATTAAACTGTGTACATGAGTTTGGCACTCTAATCTTCACATCTCATCAGTCTCTCGCTTCAAATCAACCATGCTGTACATCACCTGCTGAATGATGGGATTGTTGTCACGTGATCGCAGAATGCCGCAATGGAGGTCACGTGATGTTGCTTGGAGACTGATGACGTTAGAAAAGTACGATTATGAATGCTCTTCAATTATCGCGTTATATATTTAAGATGATGATTAAGAAATACAAGTTTTATCTTTTTAGATTATCTCTTTATGAAAATTATTTAAATTAAATATATTAAGTAAAAGCTTTGCTATAATATACATATATCTGCACCAACAATACAAGATTGTTTTTTTTACTTGTTACGAGAATAGCTGGGTCATTTCCAAATTTTGTTCTCGAAGCTAAATATTGATAAGAGCATTTACATTTTTTAATGCTGCATATAACTTCTCTGCCACTAGCTGAAAAAAGAAAATAGCATACAATTAATATACTGCATGGTATTTTGTGATATAACATTCACTGAATAAAACAAAAGTATATTTGTACTTTTATATACTAAACGAAAAGAAAGTATGCATATTGAAATATTTTTGGTTCATCGGGTGGTGACAGTAATGACACATTGGCATCAAACACGTACGCAACTTGTGATATTACCACTCACTTACACACACACAAACACACACACAAACACACACACACACAAACACACACACACACACACACCTTCCATAAATGGTGTTGTTATCTAATTTCAGAATTTGTGCCATGTATGTCGTCTGGTTTATAAAATAAATGACTATTGATTGCATGCATACTTTCTTTTTTGGTTGAGTATATTATAGAGGTGTACGCGTATAATAGCCAATGTTTCAGTTAGGAAAGCCTCTATTTATCCTTGTTACAACTTCCACATGCGCGATGCGTCGCGTCATCTCGTTTTCTTCACACAGAGCACGGGGCATGTTCCTGTTACGCTTGGAACGTGCAACGCTCAAAGAAGCTACCCAGATCAATTGTAAATTAGGTCAACAAACATGGCACTGCGTTTTGTAGGCAACAACGGTACCAGATACCTTGTGATTAATTTCAAATTTGCTCAGGTTGCCCGGTCTTTACAAAAGACACCTGCAAGGATTTCCGATATGACATCCCCGTATCTTTCGCTTTGACCATGATGCGATTGTATGGATTTCATTCCTTAAAAAGTCCGCCCCCTGAAACTGAATAATTTCTCAAGCATCCAATGATGAACGAATGTGGAATAGCTTACAAGTCAACGCGTGTCTAAAATCGTTTATCAGCTCGTGAGAAGTGCGATGTGGATCTTTCTGACATTAGATTGGTTTTCGCTGTCAATAAGACGGGATCTTGTTTAATAAATTATGATAATTTGTCACCCAGTGTTACTTATTCAGACTGCTTTACTCTGTATTCAGTATTTGTTTTGTTTAACGACATCACTAGAGTACATTGATCTATTAATCATCGGCTATTGGATGTCAAACATTTGGTAATGTTAACATGTAGTCAAGTGTGACTCATACGTCTGGTTTTGAACCACAGTCTTCAGCTTGAGGGTCCGATGTCCTGCCACTGGACCGCTGAGGCTGACTATATGTTGTATTCAGACCACGACATGGATTCGATATCACTACAAAAGTTACCTCTGCATGGTTTTGGTCATATGGTTTTGGTCTCACTATATAGTTCATTTCTGCTTCATGGGCAATCAATTTATACTCGAACATCTCATACACATAATATTATATTTTTTTTCTCTTTTTTTTTAATAGAAAAGTTTATTATACCCAGAAGCAGAATATGACAGTATCGGGGTTGGGGGCCCGAGCTCATTATCGCACAAATGTTTTTTTCTTCTTTAAAACTGTATTATACTACTATATTTATATTTACTATATTGACAGTATGTACAAGAATATATTTATATACAAAAAATAAGACTTTTCTGGTTGTTATCTGAGGACAAAGATATCAAAAAAAAGAAAAGGAGAAAGTATCGTATATAGATTGAGGTGAAAAACGTGTAATAGAGATGGTGTTGTTTAGTGATGAGAGAGCGTGCTTTTATTTTTAGAACAAATATATCTCAATATTTGATAAATTTAATCAACATTTATGCTACTGTCAGTACATTATACCACTGTTCCCAAAGTTTAAAACTTTCATAATTACCATTTTGAAATAAAATAATTTATATATTTCTAACTTTTCTTTAATTATAATATGTAGGTCAGACACATTTAATTTGCGCTTTTGTATTTTCATAGTATAAATATAATATTTTATATTAATAATAAGCCAATTGATTACATGTATATGGGTATGTTTTCCCTTAAACAGACCAACAATTGCAATTAGTTTATCTATATTAATATGTTCTCCTGTAGTTTTATACATCCAGCTTGTAATATTTTTCCAAAGTTCTTTAACATAATAACAATCATAAAATATATGTTCAATGGTTTCTGGTATAAGATTACAAAATGTGCACTTGTTTGAATTAATATAATGGATTGTATATAGAAACGTCTTAGTAGCGAGAAATCTGTGTAGAATTCTGTATTGGAACAAACGTAAAGTTGTATCTTTAACGCATTTAAAAGGTATATTATAATATTTGTTCCATTCTGCAGGTGAAAAATTAAAACCATTGTCTTTATATTTTAATTGAGACTTTGGGATGACTGAAGTGTAGGATAATAATTTATATACTTCTCTACATCCTGTTTTGTCTTTAAGATGTTGCTTTAACTTGTGTGGGTAAACTGGCATGTTGTTTGTAATTGACTCGTTTATTCTGTCTTTGTATTTTCCATACTTCACTATAAAACTTTTCACTGCATTAATTAACGAAGCATACTCAAAACAGTTTGTATTTATGTTAAATTTAACTGTGAACTGTTCAGTATTGAGAAATCTTCTATCAGGGTTAAATAAATCACAATAAAATATATTTCTTTTTCTGCACATTTTTAATAAAAAATAGGCTTCTTATTTTTTAATATTTTAATATTATACCAAATGTTTATACCCAATATATCGTTTTTACTTTCAATTTGCTGCTGCCACTGAATGTTTTGCCAACTTTCAAGAACATCTTCCCAAAAGGGTTGGTCATGTTTTTAATTGTAATATTGATAAAGTAATCACCATATATAATCAATTCTTTTACTGAGAAATCTGTTATAGACAAGAAAAGACTTGACCATTTTTTTTAAGAGTAGCCTTCTTATCCACGTTGACTTTAATGATGTTATAAAAGTAGATAATTTAATCATTTTTAGAACCCTGTTTTTATAGTCCTGAATTATAACTTCTCGTTTTACTTTATCAAGTTTATTTTGCCATATAAAAGTGTAAAATCGTTTATGTAACTTATCAACTAACAATTCTGGCGGATTTGGTAGAGAAATTAATAAATTTATTATTTTTGGTATGATAAATGATTTTAAAACTGTGAGTCTGCCTAATAATGTTAGTTTTCGCACACGCCATGGTTTCATTGCAATTTCCATTTCTTTTATTTTTTGCTTGAAAGTATCCTTAATAATATCTTCTAAATTTAAAGAAAAATTAATACCCAACAGAGTAAACTTGGATGAACCCCATTCTAGCTTCCAGCTAGCGTGATGAAACACATATCCATATAATATTTGATTTTGAATAATTTAGTTTCAAACCAGACATTTTTAAAGGAAATCTATTGTAGTGAGTGTGTTGTATAGGGAATTTGAGGATCCATATAAAATTGTCTTTGTTTTAAGTTGAGAAAATTGAACATGACTGTCTTAAACATTTCATAACATTTGGGTTTACAATGGTTCCTTCTATATCCATAAAAATAATATATACTTACACATCAAATTCCCTAATTGTTTTTGATAAACAAATGTTAAATTATTTAATTGACGACCTTGTGACTAAACGTTTACTGAAAGTTGTTCATCAACTACTTAATTCTTAATTTACATATGTTTCACACTTAGAATATGCAACAGATATGTTTTAATTAATTAATTTATTATTACATAATAGCATGAGGTTATAAACTGTTATGTGTATTTCAAGATAACACGACAACTGGGTTCTGTTAACGATATACCGGTATACCGGTATCCATGTATTCTTATAAAAACTATGACTATGACAATAAGTTATAAAAATAAAAATTAAACTTAATTAAATATGCTGTGTCTATATATTCTCTTTTTTCATCAGAAATTGGTACACGTCCACCTGCCTGAGATATGTTTAGTAATTATTAAATTATGACTTTATCGCATCTTGGTAATTAATCAAATTGTATTGCAGTATACATTGCAATATGGGTTTTCTATATCGCAATATATCGCAATACGGTTTGGTCGTATCGTTGCACCCCTTGTTAATATGTATATGTATTGCAGTACGTATTGCAATATGGGTTTTCTATATCGCAATATATCGAAATACGGTTTTGTCGTATCGTTGCACCCCTAGTTAATATATAATATGTATATGTATTGCAGTACGTATTGCAATATGGGTTTTCAATATCGCAATATATCGAAATACGGTTTTGGCCGTATCGTTGCACCCCTAGTTAATATATAATATGTATATGTATTGCAGTACGTATTGCAATATGGGTTTTCTATATC
>JAULBS010130102.1:0-46087 GCA_032355785.1 Symmetromphalus regularis
GACACAGTAGATGGTAGGCTGCAAACCAGACTTGCTCTCACTTAATAATAGTAATTCTAGCCAGTATATTAAAACATAAACTCACACTGCATGACACAGTAGATGGTAGGCTGCAAACCAGACTTGCTCTCACTTAATAATAGTAATTCTAGCCAGTATATTAAAACATTAACTCTTGTTACTAAATTGTCTCCGGATATCACAAATATATCAACATGTTAGTATAAATGCAAAACCCAGATCAGATTTTATTTCCCAATTTGTTTTGTTTAATGACATGGATGTCAAACATTTGGTTATTTTGACACATAGTCTAGTGTGAGCCTGCCTCCAACAGGTTTTGAACCACTGTCATCAGTTTGAGAGTCTAATGTTCTACCGCTTGACCAGTGAGAGTCACAAACCCAGATCACATCAGTTCACTGCATCACACAGTAGACCAGTGCACAGGTTTGTTTTCAGCCAGAGACAGCTTCATAATAATTGCAGCAGGAGGGTGATTGAGCTTTGAGCTGAACGACTGGTAAAGCCATATTCCCTGAGAGAAATCTAATAAAGAAGGATTTCTTAGTTGGGAAATGTTTAATTTTGCAGTTCAGTGATAATCAGAACAGTTTTTTTTAACCCATTACATGGCAACATTAATAATTTCTTACACAACAAAAACTACACAACCTTGTTGAATCAAATACATTATTCACCTTCATAACTTAAAAATATATATATATGTACTTGAAACTATTGAAGTGGCAGAGTATAGTTGCAGAAAAAACCATAGCACATCCATGCTGAAGAAAAAAAAAACCCACTGCCCAAACATTTAACAAGAAAAACAAGATGGCTGATCTACGAACTTATTAACAAAAATACTGCAGAATTTTATTTCTATTTACATTATTTTAAAATCATTAGCTAAGGTATTGAAGTAGCAACATGTACTACATTTAAGTAGAATGATTCACATGAGTTTAAGTAATAATCAAATATCAGTGTTATACGTCAGCTCTCGTAGCTCCTTTAAGCAGAAAAACAAAATGTTTAGAACAATTATTACTCTTGCAGTGAGTGGAATGTAAATACAATACCTGCAATTTAGAAAATGCTGTAGAGAAATAATTTTAGCATTTATACGTAAACTTTATTTTTAATTATAAGAAAAAAATACACTTTAAAAAAATATTATAATTTTGTCAGCCAAGGACAATTTCAGGGGTTGAAATAGAGGCACCTCTGCTTGAGGTGCAGTGGGTCATAGAATCTATCCTCTTCAATAGACCTATAGAGCTGTTTCTTATTCCAAAACGTGGTCCATGACTGGTGTAATAAAGGCTGTGGTTCAAGCTGTCTTATATGCTGGAAAGTGCATATAAAAGATCACTTGTTGCTAACTGGAAAGAGTAGCCTATGTGGTGGTAGCAAGTATTTTTGTGGTACGTGTTTTGCAAATGCTATGAGTTTGACACTTGATAGCTACTGATTAATCAATGTGCTGGGGTATCACTAATACAAGCATGTCTTTGTTTTTTGTAATCTTGTAGTTTTAATTTACTCTGAACATTACATCTCCCGAGTGTAATACAACTCCACTGTATTTTACAGAAATAATTACACATTTCAAATTTACATATGTACTATTAAAACGCATAACTGTTGAATTTGTACAACAGTTTTGTTCAGTTACCACAAAATATATTTTACACTCTCAACATAAACATGACAAGCAATATGGGAAATGAGCAAAGAATGTGTAGCACAGTTGTCTGTAGGACTGTGGTTATTCAGAACCAACCTGTCATGACAAGGTGGCTGCAGAACGGACCATTTTACACCAACTCCTCATCTAATGGAGCAGAAAATAAGATTTGTCTTTGTCAGAAGTATTAATATTAGTGCCGATTGTATCTTTATCTGTTCACAGTTCACTGGTAAGATATTAATTAGCAGTTTAGTGAGGCAAACAACATTCAAATAGATAATATAATTTTACAACTTTTTAAAAACATTCCTGATATTTTATATTTTTTCCAGAGATAATTTAAATTGTTTCATTATGTAGCCGCTAATAGGTGTTAAACATAAAGTGCTTGTAACTCAAGGTCTTTAGTGTAAATCCACTACTGCCACATAGGGTACTCCTTCCAATTAGCAGCAAGGGATGTTTTATATGCACTTTCTCTACATTCACTCCCGTCACTACCAGGAAGCAAATGTCGCCCTTGATTACTCTCCAGATGTTGCTAAAATAGTGAATCTAGATCAACTAATAGAAGAACATCCAGGATATCAGCTTTACACTATCTTCAAATCAAATATGTATCATTGATAGGAAGCAGGTGTGATAATACTTTTAAAATATAATTAACAAACTACTGTATGTAATTTATCCATCCATTAAATATTCACCTATATGATGCAAACATTTAACATATGTATTACACTGTTCAAACAGATAATATGAGCATAACATTGACTTGATTATTGATTATTTTTAATGACAGAAAGTGACTTTAAAGATTTCTGGTGACTCTACAAATATGTCATACACATATTCAGCCTGAAATCCAGCACAGAGCCACATCGAGAAGACAGACAGACAGACAGAAAGTCTGGCATCTTGCTCTAAATAAATAATGAAAAGCCAAGACCTGCCCCAGGGAAATGCTATCTGAAAGCAAAAAACACCAGAATTGGCTTCAAAACCAGCGATAAAGAATGTCCAAAGGAAGAGAAAATAGTCAATATTTTGCTACAAGCTCATCCCCATGACAGGTACAGCTAGAACAGCTGCTCAGCAAAACATGGTCAGATTTACTTAGCAAAGAAACAAATGGTAATTTAAGTAAGTGCATTGGTCAGTGACACACAAGGGAATCACATCAAGCCTTAAGAAAAACAAACTGTAAATTCTGGTCCATTGGACACAAAGTACGGAAGGATTAAGAAAATCCACAAGAATTAAGTCTCACTATTTGCTTAGCCATAATCAAACAGACTCAAGACCTATGACTTTTTATTAGAAAAAAAAATCTTTCGAAGGTGTAACTATAATAATCTAAAATTTTAATTTTTTTTAAACAAAGGAACTAATTTTAAAAAATGCTGTTCCAACATAAAAAATAACTTGTAAAAAGTAATACAGTTATAGCAGCAAAACTTTATGCATTAGATATGTAAACTATAGCAAATGGTATATCTAGCTTACAAAATACATATGAAAGACTAGTAAATATAATAAACTATACAGAAGGCTTAAGATTTGACTTATCCTGTTTTCATTTTATTATTTACCGACAATGTATTACACAATTATTCTGGAACACCTCAGAACAATCCTTGTTTAAAACCAGTTTGGGCTCCACTTCTGAGACAGTTATGAATACTTTGTGAAGATTTACCACATCTGATAAGATCACATTATTTTATTGTTTCGGATTACTGACTTTGAAGCAAGATTCCAAGTCACAAGGTGAAATAAAAATATAATTTGTCATGACTTGTTTTCACATTTAGAAAATCACATTTCCAGATATTAACTATATGCAACATGCTTGATTAGCTTAAAGCGGACATTTAATTAAATAAGCCTTTGGGTACATAGTAATGACAAAACATGTAAATTATACAGTCATGTTTTAATTTTTTATTTCTATCCTACAAATATCATTAGTTCTAATGTGATTGATAGGCAAATTAAATAAGACAGATATTTTAAAATATTAAAAAAAAAAATTCCCTTTCAACCAAAATACACATCGGAGGACCTGTAATTAAAAATAATAAAATATAAAGTTTGTTTTATTTAATGACGTCTCTAGAGCACATTGATTTTTTTATCGTATCGTTAGCTACACGTTTTGGAAGTCAATCATATGGTCATTCTGACATCTATACTCCATCTTACAGACAGAACAGCACATACTATGGCCTTTGATGAACCAGTTGTGGACCTATGGGTGGAATGGAAAATAGCCCAAACTGTACTGGCCTCCATGGCGCAGTGGTTAAGCTATCAGATTCGAGGCTGGTAGGTACTGAGATCAAATCTCAGTCGAGGCATGGGATTTTTAATCTCAGTATCGGCTCCAACCCAGAGTGAGTGCTCTGCAAGGCTCAGTGGGTAGGTGTATACCACTTACACTGACCAGTGGTCCACAACTGGTTAAACAAAGACCGTGGTATATGCTATTCTGTCTGTGGGATAATGCATATAAAAGATCCATTGCTGTTTATAGAAGAGCAGCGGGTTTCGTGTTTCCTACTAACACTAACCTCTGTCCTGGACAGACAGCAGAGGAAACTGAGTTGTGTGCTCAGGACAGCATGCTTGAACCTTAATTGGATATAAGCATGAAAATAAATACAACCAACCAGCCCAAACTGCAAATGGGTCCACTGAGAAGGATCAATCCGACGACCGACCAGTTCACAGGCAGACACACTACCATTTGAGCTACATCCCACTCCTAATAAAATAAAAAGGGTTGGCCTGATGGATATTACATAACAACACTGCAATCATTTCTCATGGTGTGGGAACAGTGCTCTCATGTCACACAGATGATCTTTAGGTGGATTCCTCAAATAGAAATCTTTTTAAGGAAACCTATTTCCTTCACTGTCTCAGTTATTTCAGATTGATGTCTTTGCAGATATCTGGAGATCATGGAAAGCATAAAACAGTCTACTAATAAAATGATATTGAATTTTATATTTTGACAACTGAAGACACTTCATATCTCCATAGTTGTTGTTTTTTCTACTTAATTTACAATTTGATTCCAGGTACTATACAGAAAGCTTCTTGTGTTTATACATGTACATCAATGTATTTAAAAGCAGAAAAATGGGATTACAAATAAATATTAAGTTTACTTAATATAAATACATGTATGCAGGTAATGTATCCAGTAGTCTACAGGCAGTGCCAGATACTGTGAGCTAGGAACTGAATTTATTATCCATATCTCACTATCTAGAATAGAAAACTTAAGTATGTGCATGCCCCGAAGCCATATTTTAAGTGATGTTTATTTAGATGCATTATCCCACAAGACTGTGTTAAATCATTTGTTTAACATTAGAAATGGGACTGAAACAGAAATACATGTAGATACAAAATTGTCTCGAAAACACTGATACATATCTCCTATTCAAAACTTTTCAAACAAAACCATAAATTGAATCCAAAATGCAACTACATGTATTATTAAAGATTATGGTCATTGGATCGATCCTTCTCAGTAGAGCCATTTGCATTTTGGACTATTTTCCATTCCAACAAATGGTCCACAACTGATTTATTAAGTGCATATAAAACAACAATTGCTGCTTATCGGAAAGAGTAGTCAATGTGCTCTAGATGCGTCATTAAATAGACAAATTTAACTCTCTATAACTTAATATTACATCATCAAACAGTAAAATTAAATTAAATATTACTCCAAATATTATGTAATATCAACTATGAGGGTAAAGATGTTTCAATTCAATTTAAAAAAAAAAGAAAACAAAAAGCTTTTAAGGAAAGAAAATTAATGCCCTGCATCTTTCTTGCTAAACCCATTGGGACTGACATAAATATTTATATTATATGAATCTCAATGCATCTCTGAATTGGTATACTTGAAGTTTTCTGATGTGAAACTTTACTGTACCCACACTGTACCAATGTGACATACTTTTCTGGTAAAAAGATTGAATGAACAACTGCAGACTTGCCTCAAAGCTGACATTTTTCCTATTAAATCATCTTGGAAAGTGAGAAACATAATGGCATGTAAATAGTGGTTTGTCCTCTTTGAAGCAGGATCACAAGTTAGGCTCTTTTTCTGGTAATTGGTACAACCTCAAGATAACACAAGAGACAAAATGGAACAAAAACATGAAAGGTAACCTAATTGATAAAACAATATAATTTTATCTTCTAGTCTATAATACAGTCTGGTTTGACCAATAAAATGCTTTCATTTAATTATTTGCTTTACCAGGGTTTCCATTAGTTACCAAAAAATAAGATACTAAAACATGTTTTTATTCAATTTTTTCTGAGATTCCGTGACCTCAGATACCCTTGCCTGTCTTCTTTCTATTCCTCTTGATTTAATCCAAACCAAGAGCTAATTGTGCCCATCAGAGGCAATTCCGGCAACATGAGAAGTCAAGAATTCCACACTACACGGAAAAGTGAGAAAATGCATGAAAACTGTAACCCCTGAGTGTGAAAATTAGCCTGTATTCCAAAAGGACTCTTTTGATCTTGCGAGAAATGGATTCTCTACAAGTCGGCACACACTTCAAAACAAACCGTGCATTTCTCTGCCAGTTGGATACATTTGGTGTGAGGTTTTGCAAACCATCTTGGTTTCAATCTGACGGGAATGAAGATTTTTGTCAGGGCTTCCAAGGAGTTGATCTAGACAGCAATGGAGAAAGAAAATATAACACAATACTTCAACATGAGATATTTGCATCCATCACGACAGCTGGGATGTTGCTGCCGTGTTTTATGAAAATGTTTTGGCAGCTTCACCAATACACTGTTGCCTTGGCTAGCAAACTAAAATGCTTTCCTGTATAGGTTTCTGCAAACTTTGTTTTTTTAAATAGGTCTAAACCCATCTGTTGTTTACATTGTACATTAGACAGCTTAGGAACAATATATACCTCATTAGCAAGAATTTGTTTTTCTTCTCTTAGAAGAATTTATTTCCAAAATGCTCCATATCCATTAGGAACATTTTGAGAACAAATACGTTGTACTAAAATTGAAGTACACACTTACGTTCTCAAAATTCTATTTACATTAAAAAAAGAAAGAAAAAAAAGAAGTTACACTATATGCTTGAGTATTGTGATTTCGATAACTTAATTTTTTACTTGATCAAAAGGACCACACATGTATATCAAAACTGACAACAATACAAATGTTACTTACATGTATTCGTACAGAAATATGTTCATAGTACTGTCAAACATAAATAAAGTCCAATGTTGGAACATTGCTGATATAAAAACATGTTTAAATGACGTACTCTAAAAAAGTACCATGACGTTCATGACTTATTGTAAAGTCAATATTGAACAAAGTGTTATGTTCTGTTATATTGTATCAAAATTGAGGAAATGTTTTATTCTTTGTACATTTTAATTATATTTTCCATGCATAAATTATTATTACTGCAGAAAAGGTTAATTACTACTATATACATGTGTTACACTGTATAATGCCAGAATGTTCTGTATGTTATATGTGAGGTAAATAAAGTTAAAATATAAGTTTTGGAAAGATAGAAAAAATTCTAGATAGAGTTAAAAATAGTTGTTTATAATAAAGAATTAAAAAAAATTCTGGTACATTCTTTGACACTATATACTGGTACACTGGGTGTTGACAGCCAGTTGAGATCACACAGTTTGTGAATATAGTTTGCTATACCCAGTGTGGTATTTTGTTTGATATTTCTGTGAAGATTCATCAGTCAAAAGTAACATTTTAGATTTAACAATCGGAAGAATTCAACCAGGGATTTGGATTGTGTCAAATCGTGAATGTCTCTGTCAAACCTTTTTTGGATCTCAACCAGTTTCTTAGTGAGTCAAATTACTTTGTGTTAAAACACAGAAACGTGATGGTTAAAGTTCCCTGTCAGGAGACTTAGTAATTTGACTGTTAAGTTGGCAGTGTTGTGTGAAAGTCCCAGTGTGTTGCTCCTGGGTTCAAGTAACAGAAAGTGAACTTTAACAGTAATCATCGCTACAATTCGGTTCATCAGAATTCGGTAAAAGTGGATTTCTCAATAAAGGAATAACATAACTGAATACAGAAATGCATAATCATATCAACTGTTTAGGACATCAACCCAGACATTATCAAAGGATATCTCTGGGGCAGTAAAATTAATATTTAAAAACAAAAAACAAACACAAAACTCTAAAACAAAATGTTTAGGACATCAATTCTTTAATATTTTGGTAAGCCTCTGTTTTATAAAATTTTGATTAATATTTTGCAATTTTAATAATTTTGTTTATTTACCAAAATGTTTTCAGTGAATCATCTGGTCTTCTGTTGTAATTTTGTTTGACGATTAATTCACACTTTATGATCATTTAAAAAACACTACATAAAATTATGTAAATTCAGATTTCATCTGGAATTGTACTGTAAAAATATATATTAAAACTTTGCAATGTCAATATTTATAACTATAATTATCTAAACACCCTGATTCATTTTAATAATAATAAAAAAAAACTTATACTTGTGAGCTGTTTTGTTATTTTTTAAAACTTATTTTTCAATATATGTCAAACATTTAGAATGGGTGAGATGCTGTATGAGTTGGTGAAGGAAGATTTGCAAATAATGAACTTCCTAGTCTCACCAAACCCATTTTCAAAATATGATCAATATAATGTCACTGTGAAATTATTTTTATACAAATATGAATCAGTGTTTTCAAAAGAAGGCGGCTGGCGGTGCATTTACCGGTCTATTTGCAAACATGCACAGTCTACTTTCCCCTTAAAAAAAAACGAGTTCCTTTAAAGTTAAAATTATAGTGCTCCTCCTCCTACTCTCTTCCTTCCAACTCCTACTCTCAAATAAAATGAAAAGCCTTTGAATATTATGAAAATTTTGAGTATCAAAATACATGTAGTTTACATGATTTATAAGAGAAACAATTCTAAATTTAATTCCAATACATAGTTTGATTTGTATTACTGTCTGAATGGCCATCGGATTAATTATGTGAAAACACCTCATTAAAAATAAATTAAAAATAAACCCAGGTATTCTGTCATTTCTAAATATTATAAACCATTAATTCATCTGAATAAATAAAATCATATAAACATGAACTGTCAATAATATACTGATTCACTTCACAAGTAGATTTATACATTACAAGATGTTTTACATACTTACTAAAAGTGAATCATTTCACTTTATCTTGTCATTTCTTATGAGAAATCTTTCTCTCTGGATCAACATAGGATATGACTTGGCAGATCTCCAGGAAATGAAATGGATCATATTTGATTAAACTCATTTATATCAACCTCCAAGAAATCATATTAGCTTTATCGAATCAGAAATATTTTCATGCTCTTTCGTGTTTTTCTTCCATCCCAAGATGAAGAAACGAAATCTGATATATTCTTTGACGTTCATATTTTTTTTATAATCAACTCCAGGAATTTGTGTCTTGGCAAACACCGAAGCAAACTGGAGTAATATTCTGATGTAATAAGTCTGTTTGCTCGGAGATGAAGCAAATTAAGTGAAAAATTTATGATTGACATAGTCTCGGCTCTGTCAACAATGTAATTGGTGCATCATCAATCGTAGGAAGCAGACACTCAGTGGTAGGCATGGACAATGGTGCCTGACAAAGTCAGAAAGATCGGCATTGGTATCATAACTGTACTTGACAGATCACGTTCCCTGTAATAGGGTCAATCAACTACATGGCCAGTTTACTTAATTTATGGCTGGAATTCTTAGAAATAATGGAAGGCAAGTTTCTCAACAGCAGTTTTCATTTGGTAATTTAAACATTTTTGTAATCAATATGTGATTAAAAATGATTTAAATGTAGCATGAATTCAATTTTTCAAGAAAAAGGTCTTGGAAACATTTGACCTGCACCATCAAAAGCTTGTAAATCACAAAGCAATTTGTAATGGAACATATCATGTAACTGTATTTATAACAGACCCATGCTTCCTTTATTACCTATATGTAATAATTAACAGAATAGACTAATTAATTAAAATAAATAACTCATTAACTAAAATAAATAACAATATTAAAATATAAATGGTTTGCAAATTTTTTTGTATTAATAATTTAATTTTAAAATAAAATGCATTTTATTAGAAGGTAAAAGTGATTTTTAATGAAAATGTTATGTTAAAATATACATACATCATGAAATATTTTGCCAACCTAGAGTTATTGTTCTGTATCTTGTATGTAAAACATAATTAAAATCCTATAATTCTAGAGTAAACTTATCTATATAATATAATATGATCTCAGTTGCTTCTTCAAACATTGATTTATATTAATCACATTATAATTCATACTATTTCACAATTCAGTCAGCAGTACTTTCTTTCAAATTAACTGTAAAACAAAAAAAGTAATATTTAAAACAAATAATAATAATACACCCCACTTTTAAAGGATTCTAGCCAAATACATTAATTTAAAGATTAATTTGCCATGTTCTTCAAGCAGCACTAAGCAGGATTACAATAACTGTTGAAAGAAAAAAATCTGTAAAATATTTCCAAAAGCAAAAGCATTCTTCTGTACTGTACATAGAACTACAGATGTAGGAGTAAATTAAGGTGGACATAAATTTAGTTTCAGATATTTGTGGCAATCAATCGACACGTCAAAATGCTGATTGTGTGCATGTCAGAAATGTAATATCTACAGCTGGGCATGCCATTTACCTTGACTTTTTTATCATCGGAATTGAGCAGGGAAGAAAAACAAGAATGTTCCGGCACAAAGTAAAGTGTGAACTTCAAAGCTGTCTGGTGGAGAGATGGAGAAGAAACAAAGATCTCGCCATTGTGATAGAATGAGAGAAAACAACAGGTGTGTGGAGATTCGAACATCTCGCTCAAGTCAAACAGCAAGCCAGGAAAACACAAGAGAGAAGCCAGGGCACATCAAACTTACATACAGAGATTAAAACAATGATAATGAGTTTTAGCTTTCCAACAACAACCTGCATGTTTGTTTTAATACTCCAATCTCAAGCTAGATACTGCAGAAAGCAGGATGAAGATCAGCTCAGAGTGCATGGCCAGGAGGTGATGGCAGATACTCTACTCAGAACTTTTGAGAAAATTTTAACATTCTATAGCTAGGCTATTTTTCTCACTTGGTTGGTTGTACTTATTCTCATGCTTATATTCAATTAAGGTTCAAGTACCCTGTTCAGGGCACACAAATTGGATTTCTATGTTGTCTACTCAGGACAGTGTTTAGTGTCAGTAGAAAGACGAAACTTGCTACTGCCACTTTAATGTGTCTACTTTTACCAATAAGCAGCAAGGGATCTTTTATATGCACTACTACACAGACTGAACAGCACAAACCTTTAATAAACCAGTTATAGACTACTGGTCAGTGTGCCTGGTATGTACCTTACCACTGAGCATTGTGGAGCACTCACTCTGGAGCCACACCGAGATAAAAAAATCCCATGCCTAGACTGAGATTTGATCCCAGTACCTACAAGCTGAGAATCCAATAGTGTAATCTCTACACCACCTGTGCTGGTTCTTCTGTCTTGTATGATCACTTGATTTACAGCTACAATGCCAAACCTATAATCCTTGTTTGTATTATTGCAATACTGAAGCCACCATGAGAAATCACAACATCGTGTAAGATCTTGTATGTGTTACAGCCAAGAAGCAAGTTAACAGATGGTCAACAGTATGATTACTTTGGTCCATTAGCAACAACTAAAAACTGTTACAGCCTAGGTACTACATGTTAAGTTGTATTTTCTCTGAACAAAGTATGTACAATTATAATGTTGAAATATTTTTGAAAAAGTAAAGTTTGTTTTATTTAACGATGCCTCTAGAGCACACTGATTTTTATCTCATCATCGGCTATTGGACCTCAATCATATGGTCATTCTTTCCGATAAGCAACAAGGGATCTTTTATATGCAATGTCCCACAGACAGAACAACACCTACCACGGCCTTTGATGAACCAGTTGTGGACCTATGGTTGGAAGGAAAAATAGCCCAAATTGTAAATGGGTTCATTGAGAAGTATCGATCCAATGACCGACAGCTTCACAGGCAGACACTCCACCATCTGAGCTACATATACATCTCACTCCAAATATTTTTGAAATGCTTATAACTCTGCATGATTTATGTTGTATAACATAAGCTGAAAACAAACTGGTTAAACTATGATGATCATGATTCTAATTTCTCATGTATCATCAAGGCTCCAAAAATACGCTCGCCAATTAGCCAAATGCGAGTAAAAAAATACCATTTGGCACGGAAATAAAATAATGCAGTCACAAACTGGTGAATGAAAAATTTGGAAATCACCAGGTTCATTCGCCAACGTGTTAGCAATATTAAGGCCTACTATCTCTTACAGTTAGATATCCTGCATGATTTATTTTCGTTTGCACCAGAAAATGAACATTGAAATGATGTGGGCACGATTAGTTTTTTATTTGCTCCAATTTTGCCCAAAGTTCATAACCACATGTGTCACCTGACGATGTTTATTGTTTAACATGCTATTTTTGGTAATGCGGAATATGTGCCGACATGTTGCACTATGCCTACGATATTCCTGATACGCTGAAATTGTGCAATGTAAAATCTTACATTTATAAAAAAAATGGCAACATAACTAAGACTTTAAAACATCAACACTATACATTTAGTACAGCTATCATTATCGTTTGTCATTTCAAAGATTGTTTTAGTAGCAACATGCTACCATGCGCTTCTTGATTTGCTTATTGAAATACCACATCTTAACAACCGATTGTTTCTGAAATTTAACTTCCGGACCAATTGTTGACGAAGCTATTTAAGACTGAATTACATATTAATTAACACATATTTATTGATTGGAAGTGTCAATCATTTGTATAGATGTCATATTTTTAACCAAATCATTAAATTATCGTTTATTTTTAATGTAATCTATCAATTTTATGATGTCAAATAAGGCTTTTGGTACTGAAGCCTCGTTTTGGAAATGCTATTTTTAGGTTGACATGACAGGATTTCTTTCAGAAGGGATAGCCTTACACTGTTGACGCTTCTGCAATTTGTTCTTTGAAGCTTTTATTTTTTAAAGAAATAGTTTTTCATAATATTTTAAAATTATTTTTTGATTACAATATATTTTCTTATCTTTTGAATAAAAGATGAAATTCCAAAAATTCACTCAGATATTATTTGTTCAATGTACACCAAATTAAAATGAAATTTAGTAGTGGTATCAGTCATTTTCTCTGTGAAACACTAAGTTGTTTTATAAATTCTGTGAAAATTCTGATTGTTTGTTTCAATAATAGTGAACAAGCTATAAAAAAAAAATGATTTAAATCAATAGCCCATGATTTTAAATAAATTTCCTGTATCCTGTTTGGGTTAACCACATTATTATTGTCCCTCTTCAATATTTGAGGTCTTCAATATTAGAGGCAGGTCAGGACAGATATTTTTCTGCTCACAGCAGAATGCTACATCACACATTGTTAACAATCTGCCATATGATACACATCTAGTATTAAACCTAACTAATGGCTACATATTTAAATACAGAAAGTTTCTATTTAATTTTTACTAATCCCATGATCTTGTCTGATTTTAAAAATAATTATAATTTGGTAAAATCTCTCAAAAATAAAAATTATGGAAACTGTGTCAGTGACTCAGTGTGCATGGAACAAAACTGTACTATGGGCTTTGAAAGACAATCTATTTTTTCTGTATTTCTGTGGAAGAAATTCTAAAAAAGACATTATATTTTCAAATTATCTGGTGTCTTAGTTTTCCTAACATTCAATACCTAAACTTAAAAATATAGTAAATTTCATTACAAGACAATGAAAGGCATATCCTTTTAAAATATTCAACAAAAATCTTTTATTCAGGGCCTAAAACATGGATTAATTTTTCAAAGTTATATTAGTCTAAACCTAGTATCATACTACAGATACATGTAGGTGCTTGTTATCATGTCCATTGCAAAATACTGTAAGTGGAGTCATAATTAAAAATTAACAACTCCAGGTTCTTCTTTTCCCACACAGTTTTAATGACTAAGCTCGGCCTCCGGCTTCCTAAGTCTGTAAAAACTTTCTGGTTAAAACCCTGACAGCAGAGTAGCTTCGAGAAAAGGATCATACCATTTCGGCTTATTACGAATTACTTCCGTTTAAAATTGGAAATAGTCAAGTGAAATTAACTATTGAAGGTCGCACACCACCATTAATTCATGCATGCAGTACAAAGCAATTACTATGTCAGAAAACATGTTATAACTTCACTATAAGTTGTGTCACAATATCAACAAACATTATAACATATGGTTTACATATTTCCTAACTGCAAGCACTTGGATACTATGTTGCAAAAATCATCACAGGTTGACCACAAAATAATTGAGATGCAACCTTAAACCTTCTCACATTCACATGCCCAATATTTCCAGTTTTTCACTAGCTACAGCAAAATGTCAGGGTACATGTTAACAAGTTTTTTTTATTTTGGGCAGTGCTGTATTGTATATCCATTTTTAAAGGCAGTTCTAACTCTTTATCAATGGACTATACTGCTACACTTAGCAATGTCAAGTCCATTAGTTTTGTTGTGCCCTTGGTATCTGAGGTAAATGCTTTTTCCTATGTGATAGCAAAGACTGTGTTCAATAAACTTGTATTTACATGCACATTTTGTCATATGCTTACAATGGGAGGGGGAAAAGTTTCAGTTTCAATTTGGTCCCTAAACTTTTATGTTTGGGGCCAAATGGTTCTTAAAGGAACAGTGGATTTTTCTAGCCCTGAGCATACAAGTACTCATAAAAATAATGTTAAAAATATCTAATAACGTTAAAAAATTAAAATATTCCTGTATATAATCATGTACCTGTTGGAGACTGGCTAACACTTGACTACATGTCAATATAACCAAATGTTTGACATTCAATAGCCGATGATTAATACATCAATGTGCTCTAGTGATATCTAGTGGTATCATTAAACAACAAACCATGTAATAAAAGATGACAAAATTTAATAATAACATCCACAATTATCTACCTGTCTGCTGTAAGACACTCAAGCTGATGACAGTGGTTCAAAACCCATTGGAGGCTAGTTCACACTTGACTACATTAAGAAATCAATGTGCTCTAGTGATGTCGTTAAAACAAAACAAACCAAAAAAACAACAACCCCAAACTACCTGCCTGCTATTTGAAAGAGACTTAAAGAGAGATGATGGAATTAAAAATATTTAAATATGTGTTACTGGGGATGTATGTCAATAGTTATGTGGTCTAATGTCAATGGGTGGTTTGTTATTGACATAACATACAGGGAGCAATGTTTGTGTGATCACAGTTGAGTAAGACACACACTGTGACAGTTAAGGAACGTATTGATTCATGCTCTCAGAAGTGAGTTATTCATTTGCTGCTGTCTAGACTAATATTTGTGAGTTTGGCAGCTATATTCCACTGCCGGATGATTGTGATGAATGCATCATCTTGACCTCCACCTCATGCTGCGACAAGCACAGACATTAATTGAATATCCTCACTGTATAATTGCATTTACTCCGATGGCCCAGGTTTCTCTTAGGGCAGCCAGTCAAGCCATACCATTAATGCAGCCTGTAGGGGGCAGCACCAGTTCGATCACATGACCATTGTTACAGAGGAAAGTTTGTTACACACTTAATATTCAACAAATATCAATGCTTTTAGGCACATGCACTTAAAAGTGTGTAAATTGTGTTCTTATAGGAATTCCATTTCATGACTTCATAAGGCAAGATTATCTCTGATGATGGACTGTGTTAACCCTAATTATGATGGAGAGTACAACCGTATACAGTAGACTATGAAAACTGGAAAGATGCTCAGTAGTAGAGACTGGTCCCTGACTGAGTAGTGGTTAAGCTGACAACACTCAAGGCTGGTAGGTATTAGGATCAAATCTTAGTCAAAACCTGAAGGTTTTAATCTCAGTACTAGCTCCAACACACAACTGGTGTTCTGAAAGGCTCAATGGGTAGATGTAAACTACTTACACTGATCAATGGTCCACATCTGGTTTATCAAAAGCCGTGGTTTGTGCTATCCTGTTGAATAGTGCGTAGTAAATATATCTTATTATTTATTTATTGATAAGAGCAGCCACATTAGTGTAGGTGCAGCAGGTCTCATTTCATCTACCAATACTAACCACTGTCCTGGAAAAACAGCACAGGAAACTTAAGTTGAGTGCCTAGGACAGCATGGTTGAAACTTAATTGAATATACCGTAAGCATGAAAATAAGGACAACCAATTAACTGTAGTAGACCATCTAATCAATGGGTCAACAGAACGATCTCCTTCACAGGACCGACTGGACAATTTTTAGTTGCAAGCTATGCTCGATGGCTGGTATGTTAAAGACAGTGAAATGTGCTGTCCTGTCTGTGCAAAAGTTCATATAATTTAGTATTATAAATCAATTTTTTAAATTACTATAATCTCTGATTTAAATAAATGTTTGGCCAGAATACACTGATTGTAACAAGGTAAGTAACACAGAAAAAAACAATTTAAATGTTATAATGCATGGCACTAACAAAAAACAATCAAGTTATGATTCTTATAGGATATTAAATGAAAGCCAACACCTTCTACATACATGTATACTATTCATCAAGTCATCTTATCAAAGCAATTTTTGTTTAAAGTCAGTCATGTTGTGTTACCGCCAAATTTATTCTCAAGGCTTTTATAGATTCCCTTTGCAAAATTCCATAGGTCTAGTTTAGCCAGGCCGTTACTGTTATTACTGAAGAATGTCCCCTTGGGGGTGGTTCTGAATGGAGAAAAGGTTTCAGATTTCAACTTGGTTAGAAGACACATGCAGTGGGACAAATTTCATTATTATTACCTCTCAGATTTCCATGTTCGGAAGATTGAATAAAAATTTAAAATTTGTTCACAGTTAATCTAATTGATCAATTCTGCATAATTGTTTTACACAAGAACGTGCCCACTTGACCAGCAAATCTCATTTTAAATTCAGTAAAATCTCTTGTGAAATCATTACTGAAATGAAAAGTATCACTTTATAGGAAAAAAAAATATTTAAAAAATAATTGACAGTGGTTGAAAGGTATTATTTGAAAAAAAAACATTTATTAATTTATGACCAACTTATATAAAAAAAATGCATCTAAATTTATGATTGTAAGTGTAGAAATATTTTCTACACTTTCAACCAATAAACTGAACAACAATAATAATTAAAAAATATATTTCAAGTTTTTTAACTTTGTTTTATATTGTAGGTTGATAATTTTTAAACTTTAAATAAACAAGGGATAATGGTAGTCTGAGGTAACCATTATCAAAGTGTAATAGACACTTAGCTATTCAATAGCATTAGTTTTGAGATACCCAAAGTATTCAACACACTGAAATTTCATATAAATATTTTAAATGTATCTACTAAAGATATAGCAGATATAGCAAAGGAACCATGCATTTGGCAAGACTTTTCATCTTAAAACACAAAATGAAATTTGACTGTAACTTATGACTACTCATCATTATACCAAACTATCAATTACCAATTCCTTGGTGATTATTCTATTAGAGCCTCATCTTGCCAAACTAGCACACATCATGACACATTGTAATCCATTCCATTAAAGCCCCATCTTGCACTGTAACTCCTTGTTTGTAGAAGACAGAGCAACAGCCAAATAGTGATGAACAGATGACATTTCTGCTTCCGTGACTTTTTTGTATTAAATAAATTAAAATAACTTCCAGCTCAAATGTTTAGAATTCAGTGAACTAATGCTGTTTGTGGAGGGCAATCAAAACAACTTTAATCAAATAAGATCCACTTTGCCTCATCAACGACCAGTGAGTGAGTCATGTCTCAGTAATATTTTCTCAACATCATTATAAATCTTACAGTTTCATCAACATGTGGGGGTTCACCAGGCACAGATGCAGAATTTCTGAAAGGGGGTGGTCCTAATGAGATGAGTGAATAGGACTGGGGGGAAAATGGTTAATTTTCATGTCCTTCCGCTCAGAAAATGTGTAAAAAAAAAAAAGGAAAAAGTTGGGGGCAGGGAGGAGGAGTTCGGACCGCCTGGACCCCCATCTGGATCCGCTACTGTTCACAGGATAAATTCTCGTTAGTCGAGCCATTGGCTATTTTGTATTCCAGCCTGTGTACCACAACTGAAGTGTTGTCACAAAATAAAAGTGGAAATGACATCAAATTGAGAAAAAACTATATTTTACAATTCACATAGCCTGCACAAACTAATAACAACACCCCATAATTGTTAATTTGTGTAATAGTGCTATAAGAGTTTACCAAACAATAACATGACATGAAACATGCAATTTATGAAAGTATCTCAATTTATTAAAATTGTGGACTTAACAAGTTTTGTAAAAACACTGCAGTTAGGATATCAGAGGCTAATAATATATATATTTATTACCCCAGTGGGCACTCATAATGGGTTACATAATTTTTTTAATTTTCACATGTGAAATATAATGCATTGGTTTAACCGCACATTTCATTGGGTTGCTCAGGCCATTATGACCAATAAGCATGCCTATACTAAATATGACATCATTATAGTTTGTAAAAGTGCAAATGATGTCACTAAAACTAGGAAAAGTACAATGTAACATCATCCATAACATTATCGGATAGCATTTCTCTAAACTGTCATGCAAATGGAAAGTTTAAAGAGTAGAATGATTAAAATTGTGTGAGGTAATAAATAGAATATCAAACTCGTTACCATTTACTATCAAATTTATGTCCCTCTTGAAATAACTTGATAATAAATGGCAACTTTTTTTTATATCCTTTATACATAAAACATAGGTGAATAAATATATAGCATGCAGAAGGTTACTCTGAACCTTCACTTTAAATACAAATACCAAATAAATAGATAACTAGCCTATAATACACTCCAAGCATTCATTAGGAATAACACGGTGCCCTGTACTAATTTGGACAACCACTGAGAAAAGCAAACATGGCAGGAAATTATACCTCTCATAATCAAATGATTTCAACATTCAATCAAATTTCTTTGAAGATTCTTTATTAGCATATTCAAATGATTATACGCTGCACATCCCAGACTATCAGTTGCTGGTGCAGTCTCGTCAGTAATGCAGTTATGTTGTAGGGTTAAACCAAACCACCTCAATTATAGCACTGAGATTGTCATCATCTGCTCGTTAGAGTAAGATAGGATAACTCGTAACCCCCGCAGGCCCAAAACATCAAGTTAATCAAAGAATATCTCATATGGAAAATTCAATAATCATCTTCAGATACAGAACGGCAATGAGTCTAAACAGTCTGAGTAACTGGTAAAATAATGAAGTGAATGTGAGATAAGTCTGAGTAACTGGTAAAATAATGAAGTGATTGTGAGATCAGTCTGAGTAACTGGTAATATAATGAAGTGAATGTGAGATTAGTCTGAGTAACTGGTAAAATAATGAAGTGAATGTGAGGTCAGTCTGAGGAACTGGTAAAATAATGAAGTGAATGTGAGATGAGTCATAGTAACTGGTAATATAATGAAGTGAATGTGAGATGAGTTGTAGTAACTGGTAAAATAATGAAGTGAATGTGAGATGAGTCATAGTAACTGGTAATATAATGAAGTGAATGTGAGATGAGTCGTAGTAACTGGTAAAATAATGAAGTGAATGTGAGATGAGTTGTAGTAACTGGTAAAATAATGAAGTGAATGTGAGATGAGTTGTAGTAACTGGTAAAATAATGAAGTGAATGTGAGGTCAGTCTGAGGAACTGGTAAAATAATAAAGTGAATGTGAGATCATTCTGAGGAACTGGTAAAATAATAAAATGAATGTGAGATCAGTCTGAGTAACTGGTAAAATAAGTGTATGTGAGACCCTGTTATATACAAGACTGTGCACATAAGAGAAAACTTATACCATTATTTGCTCACTATTTATCTGTCAGTCTTGAAGTTATACCACCAACTCCAAAAAATATAATAATAAAAATAAATAAATATAAAGATATTTTTAGTAAAATACAAAAATATTTTAGAGTAATAAGACATGATTTATAAAACATCAATGAAAATAATGCCATGTTTGTACTTGCTAGAACATACCCTTGAAAGATTATTTCAATAATTATCGTATGTTGAAGGTATGCATGTATTAGTATATAACATACCAGGGTCAAACTTTATGGTGTAGGGGGCAGGATTACTGCCTTAGATTCCTAGGAATCAAGAGAGCACCAAGGCAATTTTGAGGTCACATCAGGGGCACAACGGCAAACATGAGTTCCTTATGGGGCAGGTGGGGGAAAAAAGGCATGTCAATGTTTGCCTTTGTTATAGAAATGATACTGAGAGGGCATTCCGGCAAATGGAAAGGATGGCAAGGCAAATGCCTCAAAGCCATGGGAAATTCAACCCATGACCTAGCGTTCAGATTCTCAATGCATTGTACTTAATAATATCAAATGTGATTAAAACACAACCAGTTCTTTAACACAACTAACCAGTTGTTCACAGCTGATATATCCACGGCTCTGGTATATGCAGTCCTATTTAGAGGAAACCACTTTGAAAAGATCCCTTGCTGCTTGTTGGAAAGAGTAGCCAGTCCTTTCCTTTAACATAATTATACTATAATTATGGACTTTTCAATCATCATTACAACTATCACTGATACAGCTGAATTAAGTGATAAGGGGTACTGTGACGTGAGCATGACTGAAGAACACACACGTATACTAACTCAATTTCCTTTATATTCACTTTCCCACAGACAGGACAGCATATACCACAACCTTTAAACACCAGATGTGACAATCTGTTTGAAATGTGAGGTTAAGATAATAATCATCTAGTCTTCTTTTGAAGGAATTAGTCAATGTCTTGGCCAAATAGCAACACATTCTTGAGCCAATAACAAGATTCTTTGCAACCAATGAAGTAATTTTCTCACAATGAATGAAATGCATGCAGCACAGAAGCTGTCACAAAGAAGGACAAGGCAGCTGATTCAAACAGATAGAGGAGACATTTTATTTTCTTTCACCATCACAAATCAGCATTTGCCCCCAGAACGAGGTATCCATTGACTGGTGATTTATAAAGGCATCACTTTATCTGTGATCAGCGTAACACAAATAATTACAGTCAAATGCTGGTGGTGGGTGCTGGAGCTGGATTCAGCATTCACAGACTGTAAGTTAGCTGTATGTCAGCAATATAATCTGATGGTAAACTTAAAAAGCAATTACTTTAAACTGAGCTGTTATGTCAGAATATATGTCTCTCCAGCAGCTGTGTGTGTCTCAAACAATGGAAAACAGCAACTCAACATTTCACTGCCTCAGAACCAAAAGGGTGTAACTCTAGGTTTGGCACTTACTGGTATCATTGAATGCCCCTAAGTGAGCTGCATCTGTGCACAAAGGGTGTATGTAGATTTCTGAAGCTATCCCACATTTATCTT
The DNA here is from genome assembly GCA_032355785.1 of Symmetromphalus regularis. Taxonomy (NCBI): domain Eukaryota; kingdom Metazoa; phylum Mollusca; class Gastropoda; order Neomphalida; family Neomphalidae; genus Symmetromphalus; species Symmetromphalus regularis. Next base: position 21,321 of record JAULBS010130102.1, read on the forward strand.
GAAATCAAAAGATATTCCACATAAAACTTGTGTCTAGGTGAGAAAATGTTTTTGGCACTTTTTTCCTTTAACTGCTACTACTCCAAGTTTCACCATTTTGGTTCTGAAGAATCGATTTAACAAAAATGTGGCACATTCAGTTTTTAAAGATAAAACAACATTTTGAAATCAGAATTTTCGAAAGTATCTCCATGACTACACTGTATGTATGTAGTCACTGGATTAAAACAAGCAGCACTCAATCGGATGGATTACACATATGAATATATTAACGATTACAGGCCCTAATTTGGGGTGTGTGTAAAGGGTGTGTATGCAACCCAGCAATTTAAGAAAAATACAAATAAAACCTACAATTCTTAGTCCACACACACACAAAAAAAGAAAGATAATAAGACAAAAAATAATAATAGAAAAACAAAATAGAAAAAACAAAAACAAAATAATAAAAACAAAAAAAATAAAGGAAAAAAATAAAAATGGACTATTTTAGATCCTTTGTTGGAATAAAAAATATACTCTCACAATTTGTTTTACATATATGACTAGATTAATGAATATATTAATCAATCAAGAACCCAGGTAAAATAAATATGTTTATTATCATGCTAAACATGGTCTTCTTTTAAGGTCTATACTAGCTAGAGTGGATGTCCTGTGACTAACTTTTCTGTGCTGATGGTCAATAACAAGGAAAATATTAGTATTCAAGAGATCCATAACACTGACAGAAAGCTCAGACGTGAGCCTGACAATGCTAGGTGCTAATCCACAAGTGTCCACACCTCACGTCTTCAGTTATTGATGCTTCAACACTGACACAACACAAACCTCTACCACCATACACTCACACATTACCCTCAACTACTGCAAACAAAATCATCTCTTTCATCAATAAGCAATTTCCTGTTAAATCGTTGTTTTTTGCTTTCTGATAAATTTGTGGAAACCTCAATTAAAAGAGCTTATAGATCTTTCACAAATAAAGAGCTATTTTATATATGTGTGTGTTGGTACATTGTTTGAGGATGAAATAATGAGGTTTTATTTAACACAATTCTTCACGGTAATACTGGTCACAATAAACCCTTGAAATTCAGAAAATATGAAGATGGTATGTAACTCCTGTCACACAATCATTTTACTATGGCAATGCAATGGCAATCACAAAAAAATTAGCATACTGCATAATATATTCATATTTTTAGAGCCAGAAGTATGATGCTGCCACAAACCAATTACACAGAAACTTGTATGGTTGCATTGTCGATTGCCAAGGGCTACACAATGATAAACCACTGATCAGTAACATATATATTATTTTTTGCTACCAGCCAATAAGCAGTACTTTCCCAAAAGCCAACCAACCAGCTACATACATGTACTATATCAAAAACCAACAAGCTGTCTACTATACCAAAAACCAACAAGCTGTCTACTATACCAAAAACCAACAAGCTGTCTACTATACCAAAAACCAACAAGCTGTATACCATGCCAAAAAGCAATAGGATATTTACATATAGGATATTTTTCTTTTGATTAATTATAAGAGGTCTTTTATATCAGGCATGTATGCAAAACTAGGGGTGGGGGCATTTTTTGGAAATAGTGCACTGCATATACATGTAGGGTGTTTGTTAAAAGTTTTTCCTGAAGATTTGATTTAATATATTTACTCATCATAAACTGTTTATGTTTTATAACTTACTCATGTATTTTGTACTGGTCTTACATGTATGTGGACATTTTATATAGTAAAATACTGAACTGAATAGATTTAAATTGGTAAAAACCCATTGATTTTACTGAGTGAGACTGATCCAGGTGGACAAACTACTGTATATACATTATGGTTTTGTTTATATTGTGTTATAGAAGGAAAATACCGCCCCACCCCCACCCACCACAAAAGGTTAATTTTAAACATTTTTTTCTTAATGCAATAACAAACAGTCTCTACTTGACACAGAATGGCTTGGCATAACTCCTGTGATTACCTCTGGAATAAAGCTCTTTGCATTTTAGTTGTCTGTTATGGTACTCAGTAAAAACCTGACAGTGCCATACCACACACATCAACTAACTAGCGGCCTGTCTGCCTCAAGCTTCTCAAGATCCTGTCCAAGCGCTATCAGCCAATTGCATTCTGATCACTCCACTCCCACTTAGCAAACCGTTCTAGCTGGTGGCAACAAATCTACAGGCATAGATAGTATCAACAAATATGTCTGTCAAATAAATAAGGTCCATAAGTAAGATGACTTTATAAAAAAACATGTTAAAAGTCTTTGTATTCAGAAAATAGTATGTGAATTATGGATTTTAAAGTGTTAAAATACTACAAATTTTAAGAAAAAGTAAAATTGTTTTGTTTTAATTAGTTTTGAATGGTAAACAAAGTATTTTAAAATTTAATGAATTTTCATTTTAATTTACATATGATTTAATACAAATGTAGTAAATTTTATTTGTGACTGTTAAAATTTCTGTTTATTCAGATTTATCTTGATTAGTGTATAAAAATGTTTATGATCTGAAAAACATTGCCCTCAAAATATTTAGTTATTACATGTACTTGAATACTCAAATAAAAACATATATGCTTCATAAAATTGTTAAGATAGTATTGCACAAATAAAATAGAACATCAAACATGTTAAGGGACCACAACCCTACTAAATACATAAGCCAATGGTTACTTATAAAATCCCAAGCAGCAACATCACAGATACACAAGAATACTAAAATAAAATTAAAACATTTACTGATGTTTCATGAGTTAAGGAGCCTAAACCAGTCTTGGAGACAGACTGAGAGTGGGACTTAGCTCAAACAGTAGAGTGTCAGCCTATGAAGCTGTCAGTTGTCAGATCGATCCTTCTCAGTGGACCCATTTGCTGTTTTCCACTCCAACCAGAGATCCACAATTGGTTCATCAAAGGCCGTGGTATGTGCTGTCCTGTCTATGGGACGGTGCATATAAAAGACCTCTTGCCACTTATTGGAAAGTGTAGCCTATGTGGTGGCAGCGGTTTCCCCTAAATAAATATGTCTGAATGGCCTTATGATTGACATCCAATAGAAGATGATAACATAAAATCAATGTGCTCTAGAGGCGTCGTTAAATAAAACAACTTTACTTTTTACTTACTTACTATGTCTGTGGGACAGTGCATATAAAAGACCCCTTGCTGTTTATTGAAAGGAGTAGACTATGTGGCAGCAACGGGTTTCCTCTAAAAATATGTCTGAATGACCATATGATTGATGTCCAATAACCGATAAGATAAAAATCAATGTGCCCTATAGCCATCGTTAAATAAAACCAACTTGACTTTGGAGACAGACAGAATAATAACAAGCCTGTCCTATTTTGAACAACCTTTTTTTTTCTTTGAATGATAGGAAGTTATTGACCCTTAGAGCCAAAAGGTGTTCTAAATTTAGCAAACCAGAAGGTGTTATTATGAATCCCACTAAAATGTCCAACATGTAGCTCACTGAATATTTATAAGATTAAAGATAACATAACTATGCTAAAGGTGCACCATCACGTAAATGTTAAATAACTACATTGTGGGAAAATTCTGTTTTGGAGTTTGGTAATACAACACATTTAACACCTTCTGGCTGTCGAAATTTATAGCACTTTCTATAAGGGGTCTTTATTTGGAAAGCACAATTATTGCCTTGGGATAAGGAAAATACACCAGGACTAAAGAGCAAATGTGAAAAGTTCTATACTGGGTATATCTTAGTGAGGCCCGGAAAGAGGGGGCAAGAGGGGTCCAGATGGCATGGGCCTATGATTTTGAGGGGGCCTACTCCCCCTGGTATTTAACACTGATTACTAAAATACTTAATGAGTAGTTTGAAATGGGGGCCTACATTTCTCATCTGGCCTGGGCCTATTACCAGTTTTGCACAGACCTGATCTTAGTGCCTTCAATACCAGAATTATTTACAAAAAAAACTTTTTCTTTGAATTTGTAACAACACAGTCACCAACTAAATGACTGACCGCTTGTCATTTTGCTGCTTTCTGGGGTGATTATTAAATGAAAATAATGGATTGACTGTGGAGTGGAACAAATTGAGCATTGCGTGGAAGACAGCCGGTCATGACATGATGCTGAATGCCATTACATCACATCTAATCAGGTTAGCAATGCAAACCCACAAACCCAGTCACATGTCAACATGATTATAGATTTATTCACTATTACCGTTATACATGTTTTCACTGCCAGATCCAGACCTCAAAGGCTCCAGACCCCACTTCTGCTTTCAATTTTGATTTTTTTTCCATTATTCTTCATCGTCTTCTTCTTTCCAAAGAGATGCTCCGGTCTTCAGTTTCCTTCTCAATAAGAATTCTGCTGTTTGCCATTATATATGTAATTTGGTTGTTATAATAATCGACCCCTCCTCTAATATTAAAAATGTATTTTGACCCCTCTTTCAAATTATCTGCATACAGCAATCGTATTGTTTTTGTAATTTTTCTAATCTAGAACCTGTCTAAAGCAAACTGGTTAATTTGATGGCCTAGCATTAAAAGCATTGACTATATACTCAGTTTAGATTGTCCTCGTCTAAGTCTGCCAAGAAAACAGCTCTAAAAACACACATAGCAGGTAGACGTTTCAGAAATGCATACCAAATGTATTAATTGTAATTAAAACAGACCAACTCTTTGTATCAATTCTATACACATTTTCTGACATTCTCCTGATATTTGCAATGTCTAGGTAATTCTGATTTTCCTCTCACTGTACTAGTGAGAAAAGAATTCAGTTTTAACTTTTCAGATACCAATTTGGTCCATAAAGTTTAATAAGATATTTACATAAAAATCTTGTTTTTATAATATTTTAGGAATTTTATTGGGAAATATATGTATTTGCAAAATCTGAATGTACAGAAGTGGACTTAAAGAAACCAGTTATGAGTAGTTGAATACAGGCAATTGTTTACCTTTTTACAGATGGTAAACAAGTTGTTAAACGAAAACCAATTTACATAGGAAGTATCCCTGCAGAGGCGGCAGTTATTTTGAATATTTCCTGACATAAATTACTTCCATGCTGTGTATTACATCTGAGCCAAATATGCATGACATTCATTTTAACAGAAATTACACATACTGTCAGAGAATAAATTAAAAATATATATCCTTTTAGCAATTACATAATAATTAGCTTAAAGTGTGCATAAATTACAAATATGAAAATAATGACTGAAAGACTAAAATTTACAAATATTAAACTGTGATAACACTTATATCCATTATGTGCTATAATGAGGAAAAACACAGATGCTCTACAATATGCTAGACACATTTCCCTCACAGTTGTGGGTGGCAGTATTTTGTCGGCACCCGGCTGTTTTATGAATGTCTACCGGTTAATGAATTTTTGATGCTTCCAGCTGCAAACAGAGTGCATTCTCAATGAGTTCTTTCCACAAACCTTTTATCTTTTTTAGAGCAAAGAGAAGAGTTTTAAAAAACGGCTGTTTAAAAATGAGTTTTGCAGTGCCCGCCAGTCTGTGAAGCACAGGATACTGCCTATGCCGTGTTCATCGCTTCTTGACTAGCTGGAACTGAAGTTAATGGGCTGGAAAAGTGGGGAGATAGGATGAAGGAAGCAAACGTTCTTGGATAGGAAACAGATATCACTTGTGACAAGTAATGGCAACCTGTACTCAAGAATGCTTAGAACGAAATCCTTTTCTGATTTGTCATCAAAATACTGAAAACCTCCTATTCAGTCAAACACGGCAAAGTGTTTGAAATTCAGACATTTACTAGGGCACCTAATTACCATAGCATAATTGTACTGCTATTACACAACAGTGCCAAATTCATGAATTTAAGCAAACTGTTAGGTTTATGGAATAGCAGTATGGTCAAGTGTCTACTATTAGTGCCTATTCTCTTTTTGGGCCCTTTGCGGAAATGGTGATCTGTCGTGTGCGCTTGAGCTCTACATGCAGTTCTTGCTGATATAACAAACATCACTCATTAACCAAGTATCACATTGCTCGAAATTCAAAAATGTGCTATAAACATGTAAATAATACTATGATGAATTATAGACTTGAAAATTTACCAATTTTAACTAATACCAAAAATCAGCTTTATAAAAGAACCAACATTTTGAAAAAAAGTTATCCAATTAATTCTCTGTGCAGTTTGTTTGCATTCTTGACCTTCGTCACTACCATGTGACGTCAAATAAAAAACATTTGAGGCAAACTATAAATTTTTTTATTCATGTTAGGGCCTACAATGAATAATGGTAAAATGATTGTGTTAGATGTATGTGATTCTAATCAATAATAATGAATGTTATGTTTTTTGCTGGGTTTTTTGTTTATTATTTTTATTATTATAGTTGATATTCTTTTTGTCACCACTGTTTGTCAGATCAACCCAATGAACAATAAATTGATGCATTATGAGGTCGTTTCTGTGTTACAGTGTTAATAGTTAAAACGTTAATGGTTTTTCAGTTGACACTGCAGTTATAATCTCATTGAATTTTTATGACAATTCTTTAACAATGTTAAATTTAAAGAGAAAAATGAGAGAGAAACAAAAAGACCAAATTATTCAAAAGTCCTGAACAATTCTTAATGTTCCAGGTTTTCGTAGAAAGCACGAAAAGACAACTCTCATCTTCTGTCTTTTTCAACCAGCATTTTAACAATAAATACAACTTTGAGCTTCCTTTCCAATATATGTAAACTAATGATAAAAGGCCACTTGATAAGGTTACTAAACATTTATTTATTTATTTTGTCGTTCTTATCATGGCGTAACTGTTATGGGGCATGAAAATAAAACTCAGCACTATATAATGCTGCTACAAACCAATTACAATTATGTGTCAGTTTTTGTGACTTCCGTGTTGAATGCCACTGCAGATTTTTGGGGCTGTATGCACATATGGTAGAGTACATCAGTTGTAGAACAGTAAATAGTAACCAAGAATACAATTACGACTTTGCTTTTTTAATTAAGCTTATGTTTGTATTAATGGAGTAAAATCTAAATAGTGAAGCTCAATTCAAATGGGATAATTTTTCATAAAAATTGGAGAAACAATAAATAAAATCCAAAATGGAGAAAATTTTTGTTTTTTATTAATGAAAAAATTTCATGTTAAAAATTAATAGCGGGGAATTTCAATTATCAAATGAAAGAAATCAAATATGATTATGTTAATAATTTTAACATGCCTAACATGCCATTAATATTCAGACCCCAATGATAAGCACTCCCAAGGACTTTGAAAGGAATGCCCCAATCTTACACAAGTCATATGGGACTGTCAAGGGTACGGGGTAGACTGTTCTAACCAGACTGAAACAGATCCGTAATTTGTGTACACTGTTTTCACATATTTTCATGTTTTTCATGTACACACATTGGTAGTAAATTACTTATCTATTGCAAACCAGAAAACAAATTCTTCTTCAGTGTAATGAGTGAAAAAATAAAATGAGGGACAGATGGATGGACAAGAATGAATAAAGACTTACTTGTCAGAGATTTGCTGCTGTGACTGGTGTGCCCAGTACGAGAAGACACCCATTGATCCGGAGAGTAGATCACCCTGACCACCACATCGTCGTGGACTACCCTCCTCGCAGCACACTAAAACTAGAAACATACTCACATTAATTACAATACTAGTAACAATATAAAACTCACATTAATAACAATACTAGTAACAATATAAAACTCACATTAATAACGATACTAGTAGCAATATCTAACTCACATTAATAACAATACTAGTAACAATATCTAACTCACATTAATAACAATACTAGTAACAATATCAAACTCACATTAATAACAATACTAGTAACAATATCAAACTCACATTAATAACAATACTAGTAACAATATCTAACTCACATTAATAACAATACATGTAATATCAAACTCACATTAATAACAATACTAGTAACAATATCAAACTCACATTAATAACAATACTAGTAATATCAAACTCCCATTAATAATAATAATAGTAACAATATCAAACTCACTATAACAATACTACTATTAAAAAGTCATTAAAAATATAATTATTATTACAAAACATTAATTTTTATATGCAACTGCAGCACAAACTATGTTTTTAAAACAGAATTTAATAAAGGAATTGAAATGCTTTGTGAACCTAATATTTTACAGAATAAGTAGGTTCTGATTTACTCATCTTTTTAATACATAGAAGTGATGGAGTGAAGAAATTTGGTTTTAACAGCAATCTTGTTACTTAAATTCACATACCAATCAAATAAATGAATTAAAATTAATGAATTACAATGCATCACTTATATGTAATGCTAAAATATGAATTGTGATTAATTATAAATTAATTAAACCTTTTACATTAATTTTGTAATGCAAACTGTACAGACAATTTAAATAATGATAGGCTTGCTAGATACTCAGTCTTTTTAATAATTTTGCTTTTCCTAACTCCGATTTTAAACAAGAACATAGTCTTTTTCTATAAATCAGTTAAAACAATTTACTGGTCTATCTCAAAAGACTGAACAAATTTAAAGATCCTTTCACAAAAGTTGTCAAGTCCACAATTTATGTTAATGGAAATAACCACATGGTATAAATTATGTTTGGTGCACTGTTACAAATTGGTAAAAGCTGAAGATAACTCCTGTACAATACTGTTACACTAGTTAACTACACTCAGGGCCTGATTTATAAGGGGGCAAAGGAGGCAATTGCCCATGGTCCCCTGCCATAGGGGCCCCCAGACAATGGAATTCATTTATTAAAAAATTTGTTCTGCCGGTATTCATCCATCTTGTTAAAAAAGTTTTATTTGTAATATAATTTAATTTCTAGGTTGAGGGATTCCCAAACCTGGAGTGCCCTGGGCCCCCTTAAGGTCTAAACCCAGCCCTGGCTATACTCATCAAAATAAGTAAGAAAAATGTAAAAATAACTCAATATAACAGAAACAGGGTTCCTGCAGACTTCCAAGAATCAAATGCCATGAATTTTCAAAAATATTTATGAACTTTTTACACAAATCTGTAAAAATGTATAGATATATTACACTGCCAAGAGCTAAAATTGAAATCTGGAAAAACTGAATGAAAAAAGAGAGGGTTTATTCTCTTAACGGAGAAAAAAAAAAAAAGATTTTCAATGGTGAAAAACATGGTTCTCAGGGACCCTAATGCATCACAAAAGGTGATCACTTCCAGACTGAAATGTTTTACAGTAGAACCCTATTATTTTGAATAATAATTATTCACATCTGAAATGAAATATCCCAACTTATTTCAGTACTGGTGGTGCAGTAGTTAAGCTATCTTACTGATGGCTGCTAGATACTGGGATCAAATGTCTGTCAAGGCTTGGAATTTTTAATCTCGATACCAACTCTAACCCAGAGTGAGTGCTCTGCAAAGGCTCAATGGGCAGGTGTACACCACTTGCACGGATCAGTGGATCACAAATGGTTTATCAAAGGTAGTGGTATGTTCTAATCTGCCTGTGGGATAGCATATAAAAAAGGTCCCTTGCTGCTAATTGGAAATAGAAGCCTATGTGGTGGTAGCAGGTTAAGACCACGAGTTGATAAACACCATATGTCTGACACATAACAGCTGCTGAATAAACATTAAACAATCAATCCTCTATTTCCTACTTATTTTGTGCAGTATGATTTATCATCTTTCATGTGTCACTTGTGAGATATGATTGCAAACTTCACAACTGACTGAAAGCATAAAATTGAGATTTATTTTAAAACAACATGAACAATAAGTCTTTTAAGACTTTTGCACTCAATACAAATGTTGTGCTAGAAAGATTATTACTAGTGTGGATATTAAAAATACAGAAGGAAAGTGGTAAAAAAATCCACTTTAAACAGTCACTAATCACCCAGTGACGCAATCTTCATTTATACAAACATTCACTGTTGGCTTTGAAATGTAGTCAACAAAAAAAAAAGGAAATACCGAATTGTTTCTATTCATAGCACCCAGGTGTGATGAAAAATGTGCTAATTGAGTACTAGACAACGTTTTGTAATATGTGTCAAAAAAATCCAGTGAGAACATTTTACACGTACACTAGCAGGAAAAGGAACTTTTCACAAGGGATTTAGAAAACAGTTACACCGAGCAAAAAGTAGTGTCCTGTTCAAAAACATCACGGGCCAAATTTACGAAGCCTGTTTTTCTCTTACATGCGTGTAAAAGTGTTAACTGCATACATTTAACGAAAGGTCGGTAATTGAAAGGGCATCTGGAATATGAAAACGATGTTTTCCATGTGTTGTATTAGGCACTCGACCAATTATGCTTACGGATTATATGTTATTCATTGCAAGTCGGCAGTCAAGTACAAGGTAGTTTTACTATTTTAAGGGCAACATTTCTCATGAAAATGAGGGGGGGCTTATATTAGGGGGCACTTTAAATAGAAACAATACAGTACATCTAACAATAGTCAGTATATATATCATGACATGGAATTTTTATCTTGACTTCAATCTAATGCTGAAAAATCTGATGAAAAAAACACGTCATTTTACTGGCTTGTACTGCCAACCAAATAACTATTCCTTTCTTCCAAATACTTAATTTATTAAAATATTTTACCATTTTTGCCATCTGAAATGATGTCATTTTCTCCTTTGTGACAGATGGTAACATTTCCGAGTTTTTTACACAGCGATTTCACGTTAACCACAGATGAATCAGAAGATGGTGTTTCACCAAACTGAAAAATAACAAACCTTGAAACCATCTTCTTAAACAATATATTTATAATCATTAAGAATGCAGACAGTGATAAAAGAATGTTATACTGCAGTTAAAAAAAGTTTATAGAAATTTTTAATTATACATTTGTAGATCTGTTATTTTTAAGTGACTAAATAATAGTTGTTTATATTTATAAAATAATCACCTAAGAGATTTAATATTATTTTTTGTTTGTTTAATTACACCTCTTGAACTCCGTAATTTCTTACTCATTGGCTACTGAATTTAAACACGTAGTTAAGTGTGAGCCAGTCTAAAACAGATTTTAAACCACTGTCTTCGGCTTGAGAGTCTGATGTCCTACCACTGAACCACTGCAACTCACATACCTTAGGGCTTTAATGTTAAAAATTATTGTTGAAAATATTCTATTGACAAGTATATGTATTAAAGGGGGGAAATGACATCAAGAATTTAAAGCAATTTTAATAATGCTACTATAGTAAATGACATGATGGTAGTTTATGCTCTTTTCCATTCCAACCAGTGGTTCTCAACTGGTTTATCAAAGGCTGCGGTATGTGCTGTCCTGTCTGTGGGATGTTGCATATAAAAAAAAACTTGCTCCTTATTGGAATAAGTAGCCTATGTGGTGGCAGTGGGTTTCCTCTAAATAAATATGTCAGAATGACCATATGCTTGACGTCTAATAGCGGATGATAAGATAAAAATCAATGTGCTCTAGAGGCATCATTAAATATAACCAAGTTTACTTTTTCGATGAATGGTTGATCTCAACACAGGTGTTTTCAGTTAAAAAATAAGAGCCATTTACAAAATACAGCCTTTCAAACATTAAGTACAAAGTAAAGTATTTCAATTCAAAAGTTTTCTGATTGCTATGGTAACAAAAATGGCTGGTAAAAGTGCAAAACATGCCAACAAAATTAAAATATTTTCTTCAAAATCTGTACGGTAATTTAACATTTTGTTTCATTTCTTAAATAAATTACCTACTTGTCCTACTGCCTTCAAAAAGGAAGTTTTACAACTAGAATTTTATGTACTGTCCGTCATGTCAGTATGTTTATAAATTGTGTAATAACTTATTATATTATTAATAGTAAAACCATACACTTTATTTACGTTTCAGCCATAGGCCTTTATCAAAACTGAATATTTTGATTTTGATAAAGGTCTATGGCAGAAATGTAAATAAAGTGTATGGTTCTATTATTATGGATTTGTTTTTATCTCTATGGATTTTTATAAACTTTATTATATTATTATTATTAGTTAAGACTATATTTCTATAGCTCAAACATGTAATTTCCTTGTGCTAAATGGTCTCAAAGAACAAACCATCTTTTCATACAGTCGAATAAATTCCACTCTGTTGGGAGTAAGGACAACTCTGTCGTAATCCTCGATCACTTCTGGCTGCTCCGTGACAAGATAAAGTCCATCCTAAAATAACACACAAACTTCTTATCTGAAATTACACAAATCTATTTCAAAATTATTATCTGAAATTACTCAAATCTATTACATACTTATTTGAAATGACAAAAATCTATTCATACTTATTACTAGTAATTACACAAATCCATTCATACTTATTATCTGGAATTACAGAATTATATTTCATACTTATTATCTGATCACTAAACCAAATGTATCACATGTTTAGATTACTTTGTAAGTGTTTAGGTGGTACACACAATTAGACACAATTAAAGTGTAACATAGAAAAGATTAATAAACTGACCGCATCAATCACCAGAGGTAGGTTCATCTTCTTTGCTTGATTTATCACATCCTGAAATCACAGAAGATGGACAGACAGGCAGATAGAAAGACAGTCGAACAGGCAGACAGGCTGTCGGGCACACAAGGAGGCAGGCAAGCAAGCAAGAAATGTGATTAATAAACACCCTACCTGACCGCAGCACAAAAATAAATATTATATTAACCATAGTGTGACTAATGACACTGAGTACATGTATGTCATTATTCACACTATGGTTAAATAACAAATCATAGAAAGAAAGAAAACCAAATTTTATTTAAGCTCACTATTTAATCAGTGGCTATTTGGTGTCCAACATACACTATTTACATTACATGGTCTAAACACAAAAACCACTTCCACTTGTTTGAAACAGCAGAAAAATTTCTCTCGGCCATTGAAATTCACAAATGCAATGCAGTGCCACAGTAAAAGGATTTAGTGACGTTAGTTAAGTGCTATTGCTATTTCAAATGTCTCTTACATGTGGTTATTCATTACGGAAAGACTCAAATACTACCAGACTTTAGACTGCACCAATTTCACAATGCTATACTTCATTGCCAAAATAAAGTCACCCAAATTATTATTACATATTAAAAAAAAACAAAAAAACCCACACATCCTGAACATATGTTAAACAGTATACATAATTAAAATAGAAACATTGATTAGAGTACATGTATGTCATTAGTCACACAATTACAGACATTGCCATTCAGTATGTAAACGTAACTGGTTCTCATGTATTGGTTCCAAACAATCACTAAGAAACAAATTACTTTGTGGCACTTCAAAATGAAACCAGTTAACTTAAGTTAGTAGCCATTGCTCGCAAATAATCATGTTGTGCCCAAATTAATGCAATATAAAGGCCTGACCATAGCTACATGCATGAAAATAAAAAATGGGTAGGAAAACATGAAAAAAGATTGGACAAGATCACACATTGGTTAACACATTTTAGTTTCAGGAAATATGTTTGTTATTTTACCATTGATGACAGAAAATCATGGTACCATGCTTTTTATTCACCTTATTTGCAACTTAGATAACCACGAACCAATCTTAATGACCATCCGTCTCTTATTCCCAGTTTCTCAGTCAGATTAGATTCATAATAAAGTATGACTTCCACAATTTAAAAAAGGGAGTCAACTGTAGTATGACTGACCAGTAGACAATGTATTAACAAAAATACATGTTAAAAAATTTATTGATTGAATATTACTTGTAAGAAATAGCAAATTGAAATAATAAATATTTAAAAAAATAGATATTATAATGCTGCAAATCAACAACTGGTAAATATATCTATATGAGCAGTAAATGTTTGTTCACAGCAAACATGATTAATATTAATATTTTAATATCATGTTTATCATTTCACAAAACTTACTATAACATTACTCATAACAGTTTTATCTCTGCCAAGGCCGGGTCCAACAACCACAGAATGCAGACGTGGCAACCAGTTTTCAATTTCATTGGCATGATTATCACTGCAAATTAATATATATATATACATTTTAATAAAACATTCTGTTCATACATAAGGCAACATGTTCCAATTCTTAATTACAAAGTTGATCACAATTACATGTAATCTTTGTTTTGGACAGATTTTTTTGCAGAGGAAGGTTTCTAGTCCAACATCTAGAAACACCTTTTGTGTGTGGCTCTAATTACTATATTTATGTACTGTAAGATATTTTATTTTCATGGGAACTTAATTTTCACACTGTTCGCAAAAATTTATTGACTGCAAAATTAAGAAGCCGTGAAAAATTAAACCTCACTAAACGTGTGGTTCAACTTTCAAGTTTTTGATACGATCAATCAACCATCATGCTTCAAAGCATAGATAACGATAACTTGTAAGAAAAATAAATAGAACATATAACATCATGCAATCTTATGTTCTTGTTTAATTTTTAAATTAATATGAATTGGCCAGCAATTTACTAATATGTAATTTATACGGTACTTGAAAAAAACGTTTTTGTTTAATCTCAGATGCACGAAATATTAATTCTGCGAACATGACAATTTATCTTTTGCACGAAAATTACACCCCTCAAAAATAAAGCATTTTACAGTATTGTACTTCTGATACTCACAGCAATGGATGGACAATCAGCTCTGGACTGAAAGATTTAATCACAGATGATGCTTCAGCACAGCAGAACACGTGAGATAGATCAGCTCCCTGAAAACACATACAAATGTCTAAATGTAATTATTTCATTTAAATTTCAATACAAATTTATAAATGTGATTATTTTCATTTAAAATTCAATACAAATGTCTAAATGTAATTACTTCATTTAAAATTCAATACAAATGTCTAAATGTAATTATTTTCATTTAAAATTCAATACAAATGTCTAAATGCTGCATTATTTTCATTTAAAACTCAATACAAATGTCTAAATGTAATTACTTCATTTAAAATTCAAAACAAATGTCTAAATGTAATTTCTTTCATTTAAAATTCAATACAAATGTCAAAATGTAATTATTTTTATTTAAAATTCAATACAAATGTCTATATGTTGTATTATTTTCATTTAAAACTCAATACAAATGTCCATATGCTGTATTATTTTCATTTTCATTTAAAACTCAAAACAAATGACTATATACTGTAATTATTTTCATTTAAAACACAAAACAAATGTCTAAATTATTTAATTATTTCATTTAAAACACAATACAAATGTCTAAATATTGTAATTATTTTTCCTGAAAAATAATATGAATCTCATTATTTTTTACTGAAAACACAATACAAAGGTCTAAATACTGTTATTTTATCTGAAAACAATACTAATGTGTAAAAAACGTAATGTTATTTCCACTTAAAACAAAACACAAATATCTAAATAATGTCAAAGTTATATATATGCAAACCCCAGCACAAATGCTTTTATAAGATGTTACTATGAGTCATGGCTGTAACTAGACTTTTTTTTAAATGAGGCAAAAACACTTAATCGCTAAACGAAGCGAGGCAAAAAAATTGGCAGAATTTGCATCCCAGCGCAGAATTCTCGTACATCCGCAGAAAATCTATTTTCCTGCAGAAAACTTGCAGAATTTGTCATTTTACTCCTGGGATTTTTAAAAATCACATCACAATGAATATAAACATCACATTCTGGAAAAAATAAACTAAAGCATTGAGTTAGAAAGTTGTTCCTTTAAAGTAGGAAATATATTAAATGTATAACTTCATATCATAACTGTCGATTGTTTCCATCAACGCAGAACAAATTGAACATGCCAATCATGACACGTTCAGGAGGGTGAGCGCTCCCACTCACCTGCTAGACTGGTTTTTGTGTCTAATAATTTATAAATGTTATGTGATAGAAGACGATGGTAACTAGGTAAATAGTTTGCGAGTGCTCACTCGTCTGAACAGGTTATGGGTTATGGAGTGGTTGTGAGTTATTTAGATTACGAAAACTGATGAAGGCTCTGAAGTAAATTACACAAGTTTTACGAATACGGAATAGGATTATGTCATTTTATCCTATTTAATATATTACAATGACATTAGCATGTGTAAATTGTTTCGTTGGTATTTCTCTATCACAATAAGCGACTCCAACATTACATATTTCTTAACGATTTGTTGGACTACTGGGGTCCTAGTGGTATCATGGGAATTTAATTTGGAACTACCTTTGTGAAAAACAAAACAAAACATTTAGTGTAAATTTTAAAGTATTATTTTCAATTTTTATGTTGCAGAATTTCCTAATTCCTACTGCAGAGAATGGCTAATTTTACCGCAGACTTTGATAAATTTTGCCGCGGAATTCAGGGGGGACTGATATATGCTTGCTCACATCAAATTTTCCAGAGTGTGCTACCATGAAATGGGAGTTGCACAGCATGCAAAACACGTGATAAACAGACTTGGAAGATCGCACGATTACGGGAAACTCTTGGTGGTACTCATCCCCTGTACTTTTGAGGAACGGGTTTTGTATTTCCATTAGGTTTGTGGTGTTTTTTTGGTGGGGTATCCATCATGTCGGCTCACTCAAAATCTGCATCTTCTGTACCCACATTCGTCTATAGAGTGTCTGAAGTGATCTCATTGGTCAGCTTACACCTACTGACCAATCACAGACTATGTTTCTTAACCTTTAGGCAATCTGATTATCATTGACTGACGTCATCCCCAAGGGCTTTCCCAAGGTGGGAAATTCTGCAGCAAATTTGAAATTCACTTTCAATTCGTTATAATTGATGACTTAAGTGTAATGGACACTGTAAAATCGTAATAATTACGCCCAAATCGTAATGGTTGGCTTGTCTGTGTCTATGAGGTTAATTAATATTTTCAATGTTACTTTTATGGATAAAAGATCAGATGTTAAGACAGAAATACATGTGTAGAATTTGCTTGTAAAATAACTAATACTAGGGTATTTTAATAAATTCATGAAGAGTTGTCAACCAAAATTAATTCTGTTTAAATATTTATTACTCACAACTTTTAATGCTGATATTGCTGCAAAATACGGTGCACCAGTGTATCTGAAAAATCATAATCAAACATGATCAGTAATCAGAGGGGAAAATGTATTGTTTGATGTGCACAAGGGAACAATAGCAAATATAACAATTCTTTAAGATGCATTCATCAAATGCTGAAGTTCTATACAGAACAGCAAAAGAAACGCAAATTTAACATGCAATGTTTGATTGAATAAAAGTTACATATTTTGATGTCGGCTGTTTTTTTTACTGAACGGTTATCACGAATGAATTTTTCATCTCATTTGATTAAACTTGATCTGCACAAACATTTTCATTTCTTTTGCCATTCAGTATATAATGAAATTCAATCCTGACAAGATTAAGAAGAAAAAAAAAATCTTCTCACACAATACAAAAGGGTTTTCATGCAAGCTAATTAAAATATACCACATTTTAAAATCTGTACAGATATCCACAGCCTTACTGCATACGGCTTCATGCATGAATTAAGTAATCAAAGCACTAAAATAAAACAAATTATAAAAATAAGTTTGTAAAATATTACCAAAGAACTTAAAATTGATTGGATATTTTCTATTTCAAGTCTAATATGGCTTCAAAAATATATAGCATACATTTTCTTCTTTACAGATTTTTAAAGCAAGATTCTTAAGTTGCTAGATGAAATAAAAATTAAATATGTTATGCAATGTTTTGATTTGCAGAAAGATCACAGAATGATTAATTACAAGAATTTACAATTACTTTTCTCTGAAAACAAGTTTCAATTTAGAGGAAAGAATGGAATGTTTTTTTTAACAATACACCAGTAGACTGATTAATGTAATGCCTGAAATTGCATGTAGCAATCATTAATGCCATGCAGATTACCGCTAAGTTTTCATTCTCCATGGCACTTTTTTTGCCGCAGAATAAACAAAATTTCAAGGTCTATTTTTTTCTTATTATTAAAATCAAATGCTAAAATTGCTGTGGAAAATGCTGTAGACACTATTTCTGCACAGCATTTATTTTGCCATGGACATTTTCTTAATTGCAGGGGTTGAACACCCTTGATAATACATACTCTTGTGAACCACCCACAACTCCTACCCTCCCAGCTTGTCCCTTGTGGCTGGAGCTAGTCAGTGGTGGGATAACTCTTAATAATACTCTTGTGAACCACCCACAACTCCTACCCTCCCAGCTTGTTCCTTGTGGCTGGAGCTAGTCAGTGGTGGGATAACTCTTGATAATACTTACTCTTGTGAACCACCAACAAATCCTACCCTCCCAGCTTGTCCCTTGTGGCTGGAGCTAGTCAGTGGTGAGATAACTCTTGATAATACTTACTCTTGTGAACCACCCACAACTCCTACCCTCCCAGCTTGTCCCTTGTGGCTGGAGCTAGTCACTGGTGGGATAACTCTTGATAATACTTACTCTTGTGAACCACCAACAAATCCTACCTTCCCATCTTGTCCCTTGTGGCTGGAGCTAGTCAGTGGTGGATAACTCTTGATAATACTCTTGTGAACCACCCACAACTCATATCCTCCCATCTTGTCCCTTGTGGCTGGAGCTAGTCAGTGGTGGGATAACTCCTGACAATACTTACTCTTGTTAACCACCCACAACTCTTATCCTCCCAGCTTGTCCCTTGTGGCTGGAGCTAATCAGTGGTGGGATAACTCTTGATAATACTTACTCTTGTGAACCACCCACAACTCCTATCCTCCCAGCTTGTCCCTTGTGGCTGGAGCTAGTCAGTGGTGGGATAACTGATTTCACCATCTCTAGCAGCAATCCAGGATTAGTGGATGTTGTCAGTCCTAGTGAGTGACAATGTCCTGATAACATACAAAATACATGATTAACTGACTGGTCTCTGTCTCTCTGTCTCATACACACACACACACACACATGCACGCACACATGCACGCACGCACGCACACACACACAAACCGGTTTTCATTAAAATTAATAACAGTACATCTAATTAACTTTTTAAGTACATACATTGTATACCAACTGAATTTATTTATATGTATGTGGGTATCCAGGGGAATGGCCTTAATGTCCCCTAAAAAAACTAATCATCTGACAATATTTTGTCAAAATGAATTGTTTAATGACATCCCAGGATATAATTTTTTTCAGTATCTATTAGATGTCAAACATACTGGAAACTGTTTGTCAAGCAAAATACAGGTAAGTAAGAAGTAACTTTTTTATTAATTGCATTGATGTCATTAAATGTGTTCTGTTACTGAATTGGGTATGCACAATAGAAATTTTCCATTAGTATGACAGTATCCCATCAAAGAATAATATCAGTGGAAGCAAGTGAACATTGGTGGGGGGCTAATAGATATTGGGGTGAAGGGCTAACACAGATATTGGGGGGCTAACAGCCCTATCATCTAGACTTGAAGCACTGAGTTTCAAGTGGATACGAGGTTATTTGATTCAGAATAAGGGAGGGGAGGTGGGGGTGGCTAGAGTCTCAGGTGGGGGTGGCTAGAGCCTCCTCTTTCAACCGTGCCTGCCTACACCAAATAAAATGAAATGAATTACCTAACACCATTTAATTATATAACACATGACTGATTTGTGGAGGAGCATGTTTATGTTTTGTTCTCATCTAAGAGGTTTTTGTTTGGCAATAGATCCAACCATTTCAGCAGAGGGTTAGGATCAGTTTTAGCGTTAGGTTAGGGTTGGGTTAGGTCAGTTTTAGGGTTCTATTTAAATGCATACTCCCACGCACCCTTGTAATTAATGTCCAAACAAAGAATTAATTTCAAATATAAACATTTGATTTGTCCATAGAAGTACTTCATTTAACTACTTACATAACCACAGCATCTCGATATTATCAATATTTTAAAAATAATAATGAATTATGCTCACAGACAAATAAATCGAAAAAAATGTTGTTTTTTTCCTGTTGAAGGTGTGACGTATATATTTTGAGTCACGTGAATATTGCTGTAGCTGCAAAAACATTTCGTACCAATTTATTTCGCCCCATGAAGAGTTACGATCTTGATATTTGAAATGTTTTAATTCCCTATACCAGTTTTCAGTTAAAATCTCTTGAGTGATATGAAAACAAATGCATGTAAGTTTCATTTGTAATCAATATTTTGAGCACAATGCACTTTAAATTCCATGGGACTATGCCTTTAATATATAGGCCTATAGTCTGTTTGCGCTACTTGGAACAAGGTTTTTGACAAATAAAAAACAAAATAAACCTCATTAATGTTGATATTTTTCGAAGAAAAAAAAAATGTCCTATTTTATGTGTAGGTTGGTTTGTCCATTGGTTCTACAATGTTTAAACGGCAATCAAAAGTATTTTTCTTCCATTTCGAGCCGGCGTTAATTTGACAGCCATTTTACAGATGTCGGACAAATCTATATAGATTGGGGATGTTTGGTAATTTTTGGTATAATAG
This sequence comes from Symmetromphalus regularis, assembly GCA_032355785.1. NCBI lineage: Eukaryota > Metazoa > Mollusca > Gastropoda > Neomphalida > Neomphalidae > Symmetromphalus > Symmetromphalus regularis. The sequence continues at coordinate 41,844 of JAULBS010130102.1, forward strand.
ATTTTTATGGTACGCGGTTATTATTTTATAAATATATTTATTTTAACTTCTTATCAATGCCATATGTGCAAAAAAAATACTTATTAAAGCAAAAACGATAAAAGAGATACAAATATTATCAGAAATGGCCGAGATGTTCCGAATGTTAAAATGCAGTTACCCCTCTTTGTAATGCTAAGTGTTATTAATAAGGTGCAATTTTTCTGATTTTAATATACGAGATAAAAGGGAATATTTTTAATTATTATTTAGAAAAGTAATGAAAAAAATTGGAACATAGGACTTTTTTACTGTTTCCAAAACTCTAGTCCTTTTTCGCCCAGGTTCATGCAAACTAAAGTAATCGACAAAAATCCATGTTTCAAGTAGCGTAAACAGACTATAGTAGCCAATTAAAGTGGACTTCAGTATGTTCATGTGAATATGCACTTTCGTACCAGCTCTAATCTACACTGGCAGAAAAAGGTCAATAATATTAGACAAAAGAAACCTGTTAGATGCCAATGTCTCTATTTCAGACAAAGTGTTCACATTATCTGCATTATTAATAAAAATAAACACTAAAGACTTTAGTACCTAAAGCATTAGGGTGAGCTTGTCTGAAGGAATACCATAACCACCAGCCAAGCAATGCTCCAATTTCATTTCCACTAAAAATCTTCCACTCTCCACTGAAACAAAAAGGAAATACTGGCACTGAGTAATGATAGATAACATAGCTGTTAGTAATTAAAGTTAATACAGCTAATATGATTAAAGAATATCTTAGCTAATTAACACAAACACAATAAATTATAGTATGAGTATAATTATACATAGAGTGAGATATCAATATGTACAATAAGGTGAGCTTCTTCAAAATGGATTACCTCCCTTGAAAATTTACTTCATAAATATATTCAACATTAAATTTTACTTTACATTTTATAATGTTCCACTTACCTTTTAGATTTTTCAGCCACAGCAAGTCTGTCAGCATCAGGATCATTTGCAATTATTACAGGACTTCTGTTTTTATCAGCAGTCTGCATAGCTAGCAACTAAAATAAAACAATTATTATAAGACCTGTTATTATCAGCAGTCTGCAAAGCTAGCAACTAAAATAAAACAATTATTATAAGACCTGTTATTATCGGCAGTCTGCATAGCTAGCAACTAAAATAAAACAATTATTATAAGACTTCTGTTATTATCGGCAGTCTGCATATCTAGCAACTAAAATAAAACAATTATTATAAGACTTCTGTTATCAGCAGTCTGCATATCTAGCAACTAAAATAAAACAATTATTATAAGACTTCTGTTATTATCAGCAGTCTGCATATCTAGCAACTAAAATAAAACAATTATTATAAAACTTCTTTTTGATCAGTGGTCTATATACATGCAACTACCAACTAAAATAAAACAATAATTTACATAACTTCCATTTTTATCAGTATTTTTATAACTACCAACTAAAACAGTTAAGTTTAGTGAATTACAATTTATATATCTTAACATTTATTAAAGGACTGCTAATTTTATCAGTGGACTGATCATATATATCCAGTAAATTAGAATATCAATATAATTATTTCAATATTTTTTAACAAACATCCTTAATTTACCAGTAATTAAAATGAAGAAAAAGTATCATATTTACCAGAGCTCCCTTGCCTTCTTCCGGGTTTGGGTATTTGACTGTTGGAAACTCAGGATCAGGATGAACCTAAAAGTGAATTTTAAAATGTTCATTTGTAACAGAGCTAGATTTTCTAGGGGTATGAACCTCTTCTAACTTTTTAATGTATTCTAATTTATTTATTTATTTGATAAACATGGAGTGCACACACCTACACTGATCTGAAGTTAGTGAAAGTAAGAATGAGAGACGGAAGACTTAATTTATTGCTACATGTAGTCTATTAGCCAACTATCTCAATCTTTATACGACTGTCTGAGGGGTGATTTCTCATCAGATTCAACAAACCCATTGGGCTATTTCTCATTCCAGCCACTGGTTCATAACTTGTGTAAAAAAGGTCATGATATGTGCTGTTCTGTCTGTGGGAAAGGTGCATATAAAGATCACTTACTGCTGATTGGAAGGAGTAGCCTATGTGGTGGTAGCATTTCCTCTTAAGACTATGAGTCACAAATACTATGAGTTTGACACCTAACAGTCTCTGATTAATTAGTGGGCCGGTTAAACTTTCTTAGTGTTTGTAGAGAACATATGACTAAACATCTTTCATTTCATTAACATTATCACATCATTATCATATACATCAATAATTTTATAAAATTAATAATCTGCATTTTTATTTTGTAATAATATGATTATTTTTATGGGATTACAAACAGTAAAACGTGTACATAAATAACACATGTGGGTGCAATAAAAGATGGTCTTTACATTGCATTTTATAACTCACCTGTTTTTCCACTGGAATTGGTGGTGGGAAATTGAAAGATTTGAATGCTTCTAGAACATACTTGTAACCAACACCATGCATGGCTGTGTAGGTAAATTTGACTGGGGATGAGGAATTGGTTGCCCTAAAACAAATTAAAAAGTAATAATAATATGGTAGGAGACCGATGTTTATTAAGTTTGTCCCTATTCGGCAATATCTTATGAGCCAAATATATATTTTATATATATCTAAATAAACTGTCTTTTGAGCAAGACAGACAATACAACCATCCACATTAGTTCTAAAAACAAATAAAATTGAAACTTAAAAGTGCAAATGCTTACAAATAAAAAAAAACCAAAATGTTTTTTTATAAAATATTTGATACCAGAACCAAACTTCACAAAAATGTATCTGAAAATTCATATCTTTTGTTTAATACTTTGCTTACATTTTTAAGCACCTGTTTTTGGATAAATGTGATTAAAACAGTACTAAAGATTTGTGTAGACAGTACCTACTTGGAATGAGACAGAGATAGGACATCCGTGTTATAAGATTTCATAATATCTTGCAATGGATCCTTGTATAGAGGGCTGTTAGCTAGAACACTGGTATCCCATGAAGTGGAGAATGGTTCAAGGTTAGCTGAGATAGATGCAGAAATACCCTTGTCTATTGGAGAAACAATCTGAAATGTATGATAAATGTATGTAATTTAAAATACAAAGACATTAAATTACACTTAATGAAATATGTTCAGTTGTTTTTCATCACTACTCTCTATGGGAAGTAATAGTGGTAGAGCTCAAACGCTGATATTGCAGGTCATAGGATCAATTCCCATAAATGGAACCACTGAGCTATTTCCCCTTCCAGTTATTGACTATAATGGCATATTAAAGGTTATTTATTGGCTGTATTATCTGTGAAGTTCATATAAAAGATCCAATGCAGCAAATAAAAAGTGTAACCTATGTGGTGGCAGCAGGTTTCTTCTAAAGAATATCATAAATAAAGGTCAAAACATATACAGTAGTTGCTACAGACAGATTTTGTTATAGAAATGAAGGTTACCATTAGCTACTGAGGTATGAATAGAGGGATATGAATATATATACATGTAAAAATGTTAATCATAAATAAAGGGAAAAGTACATACAAAAATAGTAACAAAAAGCTGAATTAAATTCTGTAAGAAAGTACTGGCACAGCTTTCCATATTTTAATAACACAAAAAAAATCTATAATTTTTTTTAAGAAAACTAACCTGAGCTCCATTTGTCCAGTAAACCTGAAAAATATAAAAATGCAAATATATATTTTAAACCAATTTAAAAATACAATTTATTAATATTTGAAAGTTTAGTCTAAATAAAAAAAATGTTCTTTATAGAAAGAAAAATATTAATATGGTTACTAATTGCTGTTTTTGTAAAATTTAATTTATTGATTTTACTAAATATATTTAACTTGTTTATAGTACTATAAATTATGAAATTAATACAGGGGACAATATTTCGAAATCTGAGGTAACCGGAAGTCGATTCATGTGGTTTTTACCTAGGTAACCCATAGTTATACATGAAATATATTTGTGTAACCCGTGGGTTGTTACCTGATTGTTACCTCAAAATTACGTTGAAACTATTTTTTAAATACATAATTTTTAGCTTAAACGAAGTTAAAACAAAATACAAAAGAAAATAATTTATAAAACAGGTTTTTTGTTTAATGAACACTTCCAGTTTCTTTTTTTGTTTCGTGCTGTCCAAGCTACTTTCACTTTATCTACAGTGTTGTTCCAAATGTTTGTTTTTTAAAGCTCATTCTGCGATGTGGGT